>OMLF01056399.1:11661-53193 GCA_900302615.1 Holocentrus rufus | reverse complement strand
GGGGGTAGAGAAATGATCCAAGATGTGGGTTGGAGATATTGGAGAGAAGTCAAGAAGTTTCAACATCTGAACACCTAATTTGCAATTTTGGCAGAAGCGGCGCTTTCATTTCTCCTCTAAACACGATGGGAAGCTGCCAACCTCCTGCTGCCTGCTGCTTTCAAAGTATTTATTTTATTTATTTAATCCTTATTTAACCTTTACATAGCCAGGTTAGTCCCACAGAGACCAAGCATCTCTTTAGATTTGGAACGTAGATTTGGCAACGAGCATCAGTAAATTTAGTAACAGACAGAAAAACAATAATGATAATGGAAAAAAAAAGTTTCATCATAAGGTGAAGTGTGTTTCTACTATCTACACATTTTCTGTCTAACAGCATGGAATTTACATCTCATTGGGTGAATCGAAACAATTTCATTGCAGTCATTCATTGCACTCTGCTGAAGTCTGATCTCAGAGCCGTCTTTCATTTGAAGCAAGTAGAAAAGCAAGAAAAACAAGGTCTGTTCATATCTGATAGGTCAAAACACTGGGCTCTGTGTGACTTACTATCCGGTGTGGGACTCAACAGAGTACAGGAAGCTTCTGCTCTCGTCTTTGGCGCAGATGAGGCGGATTCCATTCAGGGCGGTGTCATCCAGGACGTACTGGTTTGACTCCACCTGAGGAAACAGAAAACTCAGCCTGTGCACAGAGCAAACCGGGCTTCTTGTCAGATTAACTTCTGCTTAATTTCCTGGTCCGGCTTTCATGACATCTGGTGTGAAAATGCAGACCTGGGTAAAAGAGGGATTATTTTTATGGTTTCTCGATGTTGGTGGCGGTGTTAGTAGATTAGGCAGATGGGTTGGCACCTGAAAGCGCGAGCGACTTTGGCTAAGACAGAGGAAGGTATTTAAAAATGTATTCAGCACACATTTCTCTGATTAAGAGCTCGGCTGACAGTATCTGAATAGTTCAAGTAATACTCATCCAGCTTGTGCTCCATGTAAGTAAACACAAACTCTGAGAATTACTTGCAAACACTGTTTTCCCAGGTCCATCAAGGCCACTTTGCATTTTACCAAATGCTATGCAGGCAGTGCTGCTGGGAACTCTTGGCCATTATACAAGATGGACAACTGGAGAGATAGGAAGGCCTGCAGGCTCTTGTGGAAGAACTGAGCACTGATCCAAGTGTTACATGGTGCCTCGGCTCCAAAAACCTTCTTAACATTTCTAAAGGAATTCAAATGTTCTCCTTTATACACACATATGACCAAAATGTTAAATGGAAATATATAGATTAAAATGTGATTCTTTAAGTGGGTCATTTGGACTGGATTTGCTTACTTCATTATTATTGCACTGGCCGGGGACTGGAGTTGAGAATCAGCCAAGAAGGATAAGCTGGCACATTTATAGAAATGTTTATTAATGTGCATTGTCTCTGTAAATCTAAACTGTATAAATAACTCTATAAATTTGAATGTGAGGAGTTAGTACTGTCAGCCAGGACTTACTATTTCCATTTCAATATTGTGACTGTGCTGCATGTGTGGGCGAGGTGTTCAAATTCATAATAAATGCCTCCATGACTAATCTACATTTATTTGCAAAACATCATGAGGAACATTGTTACCATGAGCCAATGCATATATGAAAACAAAAATAATATGAACTTTAAAGAACTTTTATTCTTTGGCAAGCAGGACATGGGTTTCTGGTTGGGTAATCAAAAGCCTTATGAGCTTGAATATTAATAGTAATAGAGATGACGTGTTGGCGCCAAATATCAACAGTAAAAAAAAAAAAAATTGACTGATAGATATTGCATTTTAAAGCTGATATCAGCCAATATTGACAGTCTGCCAATATATCAGTGCATCACATTAATTATAGCATATCTGAAATAAATATGAGTCTGTATTTTACCCTAATGCTGAAGCCAACAGCAAAGAAGTTGTCAGGACACATCTCTGGCCAGGTCCAGTTCCCAAAGTTCTCTCCATTGGGCACGGCCAGAAGAGAGGAGTAGGCTCTGCTGTTGAACGCCACACCAGCACGCTGCAGATAGGTCTTCTCCTGGCATAACCCAGGGGAGAGAACAGCCAGCGCGGCCACGAGGATGTGAAACAGACCAGCCATATTGACAGAAGTGAGTCAGTCTCGTCCTGAAAGGCCTCCTGAGAAGTGATGGGCTGCAGCATGAAAGCTCTTATAGCGTTCCCCTCGCCTCCAAAACGCCTCAGCGCTCATATCACAATGAATCATTTACAGAGACGATGAGTGGCATGGGAAGAAACAGCTGCTGTCGGACTGAGGAGAGGAGGAAAGAATGCAAAGTCCTTGGGTCTGCTTTGCTATTATCAATATGTGCATGTGTTTCCTTTATATTTACATTTTCAGCATTTAGCCCATCCAGAACAACCTGCAGCAAGTCTAATAAAACATACAAAAAACTTACAGGCTGAGTTTATATTTCTCAATCACCAAAGAGCAAAGAGTGCATGTGTCAGAGCTGATTTACAGTTCTAATCCACAGAATACGGTTCAGCAGCAAAAGAAGCCTGAATGTCTCTCAAGCAATGCAGCAAAGATTTTCTGTTTTCCTGGAATAATCATGGATGATAGAGTGGCTGGGCAAGTAAATAAGAGATAAGGAGAGAAGGTGGAAAAGGGTTTATTTTATTTTATTTCTTACCCTCAAAAAAAAAATCACACCTTATCACTGCTGTCAGATGAAAACTGAGAAATTAAATTTTTCATGAGTCAAGAGAAAAACAACCCCCATCATCAAACCGACTATGACATATTGTGGAAAATTACTCTGTGGGTTTTGAAATGCTTATCATTGGCCCAGGGGCTTTGAAACTTACTCCGTAAAACCCACTAAACTCAAATATGAATACGAAAAGGATGAAAATTGTTTACTAGATTGTCAGACTCTGGCATTATGCAGATTATATGTTCTATATCCTGCATGCACAAATGTAATATTTCATGCATATGTGTTATATGCATGCATGCTGCAGTGGACTGCAGCAGATGATATGAACATTTTTGTCAAGAGTTGTCAAAGGGTAAATTTCTCACAAAAATCCACCTTTTAAACAAAAAATGAGAAAAAATCTGAAGAGTTGTGTTTCTAGGTTCAATTATCTACGTGCAACTTTCACAATTATATTCACAGCACAAAAACAGGACAAACTGTGTCACTTTTTGAAGGATAGTGCATCGGTTGAGTCCTTGGTTGACAAAAATGATAAAGCGGGAGCTCTGGAAAGTCAAGAGGCCAGTTCCATAATAAAATAAGCAGCATGTTGCCTTCCCACGATGCTGTTTTCCGCTCCCACCGCAGGTCACGCAGGCCTGGCAGCATACTGAGAAGTGGCGGGCGCTCGACTTCTGTTTTTGTGGGCTTGAGTTTTTGTTTTTTTTTTCCAACAAGGACAGACAGAGACAGAGACGTGTTGTTCTGTTGAAAGATGCAGAAGTCACCAGCTTTACCTGCTCATAACAACATGATATTGTGGTGTCATTTTGTGCTCAGCTTCTATACTCAGAGGCATTTAGAGTGCCTGCTTTTAAATGTGCTTTAACCATAAGAAAGCCAATAATTCAGAAAGATCACATGGAAATACCTGCCATTAACTGCTTAATGGACTGAAGTGAGACCTGCAACATGCCAAGAAAATGTTAGGTTATAAAAGCTCATGTCCTTGCTCTCCATTAGCTGCAACAATCATTATAGATGCAGTCTGCACTCTGGCTCACAAAAGCAAACGGCCTTATAAGATTGAGACTGAACACCAACACACCTCTTTTTCCACCTGTAGTAAACTCCTCCGCCGATCGCCATGGCAAGGCCGATAAAAAAGAAGCTGGTTCCCACTGCTCTCTTTAGGAACTTGGCATCCAGGCCTGAGGTGTCTGAGTCAGATAAATGAGATGACAGCGACTCCCTGATCACAGGTCACAGATCAGCCAATTTACATCTTTGAGACAGAGGAAATATGGGTCCTTACCCTGCCACCCTCTGTCTGTACTCCTGTGCATACTTTATATTCTCGCTGCATACAAAGTCACAATGAAATAACAAATTACTTTTTCTACTTGTTAGCTAATTTTCCATGCTTGAATATCCACCTATTTAACAATAAAGGCAAAAAAACAAAACAAAAAAACACTAAATTGAGATATTTTGGTACCTTTAAATCAAAATGCCATTACTTCTATCCCCTTCATGCTGAACCAGTAGGCATGAACAAAAATTTCAACCAATAAAATAATCACATTTTTAAACAATCACACACATCCAATCAAATAAAACATAATACACAAGGATAGAGTCAGTGCCATCTTTGAAGCTGAATCACACAATGAGCCTCATAGGCACAATTTTTTGCTCTTAAATCTGAATGTAAGTAGAGTTTCAGCATATTTTGCAGCTTTCCCTCTCATTCTAGAGAATTTCTGTATTTGCTCCTGCTGTGCACAACAGATTGTTAAAGGACCGTACCTGTTCTCTTCTCTTCTGACTTCTGGTAAACAGTCGTGATCGCTTTGGTTGCTTAGAAGTCAAGGCTAACTTTAATTCATGTTCAAAAAATGTGAGAAACTGCTCTATGAAACTTTCTACACAGGTAATTCCATGGATTCTTGTCTGACTTTCACTTAGATGACTGCAAATCCATTAAAATTTGACCACCTGAAAGGAACTGTTTTTTTTTTTTTTCAGAAGCATTCAAATCCTGCTCAGTGAGTGTTGACTGGCTGTGACTGACAGCTCAGAGGGCAGGACCCACGTGGAGTGGAGGCTAGTGATTGGCTGAAAGTTTTCTACAGAACAAGAAAACACACTCTTAACACACTCTAGGAACTTACTTACTTGTCTCACCAGAGCACTCAAAATTCCTCTTCCAGCTTTCAACAAGTGGCATATTTGGTATTAATGCACAAATTTGAAGTGATTACAATCAAGTAAAACACAAATTTTATAGAATGTGTGCGTTGGTCAACCATTCACAAGATGAAATGAACTGTAGCAGCTTTCAAGTTTCATGGAGCAGTTTTTTCAACATGAATTGGAGTGAATTGGCTGTGCCTTTTAAGCTTCCAAAAAATATTCTGCATTTGTGACAATTCACAACTGCTGAAGAGAAGTCAGAATAAGATCCATACAGGTGATGACAGGTGAAGTATGGCAGCTTACCAAATGAAAACCTACACTCTGCCTCTTCCTTGTAGCTTAAACATTGTGATGAGGAGAAAAACAACATACAGTGCAACATTTCTGTCTTAATTTACCTCAGGAGTGACACTTATGACATGTGAGATACAGTGTTTGAGTCCCTTACCCCAGTCCACGACCCGGGCCTCCTCCAGGCTGCTGTGCTCCACCCTGCAGCTCAGCCTCTCCCCCCTCCTGGGTACCAGCTCCAGGTAGAAGTGAAGCTGGAAGCTCCAGTCCCCGTTGGCCATGACATCAGTGGACGACACGCCGGTGGTGACCTCCGCCCCGTCCCTCAGCCACGTCACTCTCACTTCCTGGGGGTAAAAGCCCCAAACGCTGCACTCGAGCATGGACCGCCGCCCATAGTCTGCCTCAGCCGGCTTGGTCAGATGGACCTTGACAGTCGGAGGCACTGGGGGTGCAGGAACGATTAGTAGGAATGATGAGAAAAATTATGTGGTGGATAGAAAGTTATGAGCTTGACGAGAGGGAGATTATATCCTTGTAGCAAAGAACCAAATGAAGCCAATGGACTGGTGCTGTCAGGAGTGTAATATCATGGGTTAAATGATATTACATTTTTGATTGGAGTTTTTATTCCATTTTATTTACATTGAAAATGGAGGATGAATATTTTGCATCATAAGAGCAAAGTCCTCCATGTGGTCTTTGATTTAAAAACAGCTGCAACAAAACCCAGAAGGAACAGCATGCCACATGTTGTAGAAAACACACAGTACACCTAGAGTTCATGGCAGTGCTATTTTTGTAAAGGAAATTTGATTTGACCAAATGTAAATGCTGAATATGCAAAATGCATTTTATATGCATTGAAAATGTTTGGGGATGTTTAAGGAATGTCAGTGGAACTCAAACTTCTGTGGCTGCATCAATTTTTAGTATAAGGTGCTATATTTTCAGTATTTGATTTGAAGGTAATCCAAAAGTAATCCAAAAGTATTCAGATTAGATTATTTTTTTTCTGTAATCCAATGTATTATGTTACTAATTACAAAAATTGGCATGTAGTTTGTGCTCAGTCATCTAACCCAACCCTGTCTGGGAGGCCGCAGAGGAGAAATGCACCTTTTCTATCCAGCGTGCTCTTTCTGAAGTATCTTGCACTGTATCTGCAAAGAGTTTCCACCTCGGCCTTCCTTGCGGTCATTTTCCAGGCCTGACTGTTGTAATGAGCTGCGTTCTTCATGCCGTATTCTCCATAGCCGACATACTTCCCAACCCTGGAGTCGTACATGTTGTTCAGCTTCTGGTTGAACACATTCTTCACAAAGTAGACCATATCCGAGATGTTGTCACCGTACTCACAGTCTGCTATCATCTGATATACATACCCACCTGAAACAATGTGGAGTTCATTTACTACAGATGAATATATTGCACATGTGACATTTTGTACTGAAACCAATGTGGGACATTTGCTCCGTCCTCATGAGGAAGTATTTGGGAAAAAAAAGAGTTTTGTTTTCCTCTCAATTGCTCACGAGTTGGATGAGAGATACTGCACTACAACTTAAGCTGTACTTTATCATATGAACACAATATTCTCAGTATTCTCCAAAGTCTATATAAACTATAAATAATATTATATAGCTCTTTTCTAAAACACAGTATAGTAGTATTTAAAATGACAATAAAACAGTAGCAACACAAAACAGCAACAAAAAGTAATACGGCATACAGTAATAACTAAAAGATAATAGATGCAAGGATAAAACATAAATTAAAAGAAGTAGTAGGAGCAAAACAATAAAAGCAAGAATAATATGGTACTGATCTATGACTACAACTGAGCAGTGGATACATCACATACATTTATTGTAGATTGCATTATTCACTATCAAACTTAAATTGAAAGACCCAAACATAAACTTACTTGCTGGAGAAGCACAGAGTAAAACAGCAGAGACTGTGACTTTGTAGAGGAAACAAAGGCCCATCGTGAACTAAACAGTGAGAACGTTAAACTCCAACATGGAGCCAGACACTTGCTGTAATGTCAGTGCCAGCAGGCTCAGTCATGCTCCTCCTCGGTTTGGATGGCTCACCAATCCGCTTCCTGCTGTCAGCCAGTCAGCAGTTTCTATCAGGAAACGCAGACGGGATGATTTGTTTTGAACTTGTGATTTTACATTTGATATTTTGATTGAGGGACTTTAACTTTAAAATGGCACCTTCATGCTGATATATCAAATGACACAGGATAAGGAAGTGCAGTGCAAAGATAAACAGGTTTTGCAGGTTTTATCATAGCTGAGTTTTTGTTTTCATCCCTGAGCTGATTTGATAGATGATTCTCTCATGCATAAGTATGTAAATGAGTAAAAAAAAGAAATGTGGTCCATCTAGTTTAATTGATGTTTTGGCAACCGCTGCTTTTCCCATGTCACATTTTTCACTGTTACCTTTGTTCTATGGCTTAGTTTTGACAACAACACCCACATGTGCCACATCCAAACTGAAACTTAACACAAACCTTGCCTCAGTCCGAGGTATGAATTACCTTTGCAGCACTGACTGTATACTGTGCAGCTGCAAGCTCAAAGCTGCAGCATTTTCAGCGTTTTCAGCTTTACCTCTCAGAAGCCTCACACACCTACATGTTAAAATGTGGCAGCCGTCTCATCCATCACTGTGAGAATAATTTGATTCAAGCCGGAGCCAAAATGAATCTGACAGAGAACTGAAGCCGTTTGGCGCGTTGCCATTTTGTGCCGGCATTAAAAGACAAAGATGCAAACATGACAAACATTATTTACTGATCATTCATGTCACGCAGGAGCTGGAGGAGCAGTGATCTGGCCAGAAGCTTAGCCAGTTAGTGATAATTGATGGCAGGGTGACTGTGTAGATGTGCCAGGAGATACATCTGCTGTTTATTATTTGTGAAGGCTTAATAAACACCTAAAAAAATAACACAGTAGAATCGTTTTCTTTATTTTTCAGGTATTTTGCAGATGCTTTGTTTCATTTGACAAAGTACAATATATAACACCATCTATTTTCATGTGCTTTATCATCACAGACACGATGGGCATAAAGCCATTGCTGTGCTTGTATATGCCAAAATATGAAGGGTAAAGCCTTGCACTGAATTTTCATCTCCATAATGAGAAAAACAAACATAAGCATACTTGCAAAATGCAAATAAATGTGCTGTTGTTTTTCAGCTCGAGTTTGCATTTAGTTTATTGGCACAAATGATAAAAACAACAAAATGTTCACAAAAAAAAGAAAAGAAAAAATGATGAAGTAAAAACTCCAATGGGGCTCCATAGTAAAAGCATCGCACCCTCTAAAGATACATTACAAGAGATAAAAATCAAGATGATGATGCAAGATGATGACTGAGTTCTTCTTCATGGTTTTTACACTCAGAGGTGTGCGGCTTTCCTGATGAACCAGACTCCTACAGCAACTCCAATCACTCCCAGGATCACCCCGAAAACACACACTGCTGTCTCCACGGCCTGATGGTCTGTGTACTCTTCAACCTCTGCGGACACACACACACACACACACACAGAGAGAGAGAGAGAGAGAGAGAGAGAGAGAGAGAGAGAGAGAGAGAGAGATCATAATGGTTTCCACGAGAAGTTGGTATTGTGATAATCGATATCTTTTAAAATTGACTTAAAAAAATAACAAAATAAATCATTAAAAATAGTAATACTGATTATACTGATCGAGATCGTTATGAGACACTAAAATTTACCACTGAAACTAATATTAAAGACATTTTTTAGGGTCAGCACCTCTTTGGTCACCACACCTGTTACCTTTAAATGAAGAACTAATGCTAATGATAATAAATAAATAAATAACATGCAAAGACAATAAAATGTCTGCAGGTTTTTATGTAGGCTAACTGTTGTCAGGGGGGAGCCTCGATACACAATAAAAGCCCAAAATTGCCCTGATATTTCAACAAACATCTATGTCTCTCCAAGTCTATTTTCTATACAGCTCAAGTATGTTTTACAATCGCCTCACATCATTCTTTACATCTTCTTCTCCTGCGTCACAAAACAAACATCTCCCTGACTTTGATCCTTTTTAACCAAACATGTCCTGTGTGGTGTTGTAGTTGGTACTGGGTTGGAGTGGGTTAGTGTGGCTGCATCCACTGAAGTCTTTATTGAGACTCATGCCTCCCTCACTCCCTCACTCACCCCAGAACCTGGTGAGGGGCTCCTGCAGGCTGATGTGGTCCACGCTGCAGGAGTAGACGTCTCCCTCCTGGGGGGTGAAGATCAGGTAGGAGAAGATGCGGAAGCTGAAGTCCATGTTGGAGTAGTACTTGGTCTGGCTGACGTCGTCCTGGTCCACCGGCTGCCCGTTCCTGCTCCAGGTGATGAGCACCGGAGTGGGGTGGATGTCATTGACACAGCAGATGAGGGTGTTGAGGACCTCCAGCTCCACCTCCTCCCTGGTGTACAGCTGGGCGGTGGGTGGTGCTGTGGAGTGATGGATGGATGGAGACAGGAAGATAAATGGTGAATGTTAATTTAACTCTGGGTGTAAAAAAAAGCACAATGCCAGCATTTCTATAAATCCACACCCATTAACTTAATTTAACACTTTTAGGTCGTTTTGAACAGCAGCTCCACAGCCATATCAGCTCTATAAGTGGACAAACAACCCTCCAATCAACACTTGTCAACTCCAAATTGTTTTAACTAAAAAATTAACACTTCTTTATCAACGTGAAAATTTGCTATGTGGCATGGACCCGGTCCAATATTGAAAATCAGTCACGATGTGAAATCATGGCTGTAATCAGCCTGAAAGTGGTATTTTTTTTCTGTGACAATTATTTAGAGTTGACAAGTGTGATTGAAGAGCTGTTGGTCCACTCATACAGCTGATATGGATCTGGATTGGCTGTATAAAACCATCAGAGTGTTAGATTAACTTTGATGGGTATTGGTTTAAAAACAGGCATAATTTAGATTTTTAACAAAGATGTTTTTATTGGATTTTTTTCCATGCTACATTACTAAACCATACTGCAGGGACAATAGAACAGACACGCCTATCCTGTCTTTCTTTTTCCACTTTGCAAACCATGTTAAAGAAAACTGCCGTATAAATAAAGTTAATTTTCATTTATACTGTCCTAAGTGTAAAGTAAAGCTAAGGACACACTCCAGTTCATAGATGGAGAATATGTCACACTTGATAATTGTGCTAAACTTAGAGCTGCTAAGACTCACTGGGACAGTTTTAAAAACTGTGTCACTGGGGTGTCGCACTCAAGGACAGCTTCTCCTCTGAGTTCCCTGAGACTCACAGGAAATTCAAGAAATTGAAAATGAAGGCAGAGGCTGAGAATCCTAGGGAAAGTCCTCCAGTGTTTCAGCAGAGGAGTTGACCTAAATCAACAATGCAAGCCTGATAACCACAAAGGTTAGTTGCACCTCCCAGGCAAGTTTCCGACAGCTGTTGTTCCTCTTTTAAGCACACACTGGAAATCTTCTCTGATCAACTTTCATCAAACAAGACAATGTAATGTTGCTTCCATTCCAATGCTGTTTTACTGCACTGTTTTGGGTGACTCTTAGAAGAAAAACTCTAAGCAGATCCTCACCAATGGCCTCTGGAGGGCTGTCCTCTCCCTTGATGGCGCGGGGGATGTTGTACTTGCAGGTGCCGATGGACACGTAGGTTTCAGCAGGAAGTCCAGGGTCAGGCGTCCACTGCTTGGCAAACTCTGGCAGGCGCTGCACTGCTGCATAGGTGACGGGGTCAACGTAGAAGAGCTCATCGCCATCAAACTGCACGTCGTACTGCCCGTCCCCTGACACGTTCCTCTGGCAGAAGGTCAAAAAACGAAGCAAGTGTTTGCCTGTTGTATATTGCAGGGGAGAAAGGACATTGTCTGGACATTGTCTGGACATTCTGATGTTTGCAGTGGGAAATAATGAACTTGTTCAGACTATCTGGCTTTGAGATACCTGGACAGTTTAAGGCTGTCACCTAAATATCGACAGAGATTTCAACTACTGTGCAAAATTAACACGAGCCACCATGCAAATGCAGGTAAAACGTTGGCTGTGAATGATTGCCTGCAGGTAGTCAATCATTATTTGAAAGCCCTTTTCCACTCTAAATATGTAATTGGCTGGTAAAATAGTGAGAGGGGCTGGAAACTGAAATTTTAGAGAAGTGCCAGTAGCCAGAATTTTTCCCTCCCTGGTTTCAGGAATTTGTGTGAAATCTTGATTGATCAAAGCTTCAATCTTGTCTTTGATAACATGTTGCATCCTCTACAAAATCTATCGCTTTCATCATTTCAAGGCACTCACGTATCTCATTTTCTCACCTCACTTTGGTCTGATGAATGTTTTACTTGCAAAACGAAAAACCCAAAAGTCTCGAGGCGAATCAGTCATGACAGACATTAATTATGTACTTTTGCTGTACTCACTCTGACTGTGTGTTGGCAGACAAACAACCAGCAGCACTGGAAACATATTCATGCTCATTTCGAGGGTGATTCAGGTCCTCCAAACAAGGCACGGAACAGGTGTCATTGCCAGGAGCTTTCTGTTCTCGAGCTTGAAACTGACAGCATGGGTTGAAATTCTGAAATAACTTCCTCATGCCACAAACCAACCAATGCTCATCTGATATGCCACCCATGTTTCCACCTAGAAAATGGTCAGTGCACTACAGGAAAGCCCCGGCTCTTTACATGACTAGCTGCTGCCACCTACTGGAGAACTGTGATAATTACATCTGCAACATCTGGAGGAAACTTCATCAAGCTGGTCTCATTTGAAACAGCAAGTTCAAAGAGGTTATTTTAGATTGTTTTACGCTATGGTGCCTTTTCTTATGGGTTTTTGCAGTTTTTTGAGTGTGCAGACTGTGTTTCTCCAGGTCCAGCATCTCCACCAAGCCTTTGACCAGATATTTCTCTTCAGTTCAAAGCCACAGTTTACCGTGCCAGATTTTTTCATGTCTTGTCTATCATACTGTACATTGTAATTAAATATATTTTAACAGCAGTTCTGTTAAGGCTGTAACATTAAAAGTAAAAATACACAAAAATACACATTTAGGTTAATGACTGCTGCTTGGTAACCCTTTTTTCCCCTTTTACCGTTGGGTTTTTGGGGGAGTTTTTTCTTGCCCGCTATGAGGGTTAAGCCAGAGGGTGTTGTCCTGTTTTAATTGCTGTAAACTTATGGGCTTGTAAAGCCATTTGAGACTGTAACTAGTCATTCTGGACTCTAAATAAACTTGAAGAGGTCAGTTCAGGCAATTCATGCAAAGAAACTTAGATGCTAATCAAACCCGCTTTTTAAGATTTGCATTTGAAACTTCCACTTATCCTACATAAACAAACAAACAAACAAAAAAAACCAAGGCTTTATACAGAAGAGATTATTTTAATATACACAGCTGTCAAATGAAAGGTAGGTAGGCTTCTGAGAGGCAGCGGTGTAGTCAACCAGAGGCCGGCAATGCTTAAGAAATGTTCTTCGGGAAAAGATAATATGACTAAAAGTTACATAAATGTAAATGAGAAGTACAGCATGTAAAAAAAGGAACCAAGACAACAGGCATATTAAGAAATACAATTGTGCAACAGTCAAATACAGTTTAAGTATATACAAGTGTTTCTTCTTCAGAGAACATTCAACAACAGCTTGAACTACGCGTGGTCTATCAGGACTCTGTGCTGATTCAACTTCAGTCTCTAAGGGGACGCTGCAGCTCTGCTCCACTGAGGGTCAAGCATCCAGAAGATTTCTTTAAGAAACCTTCACTAAGTTTTCAAGCGCAAGAAATGTCTTAAGAAATAATAATGCAATACTTTACACACTTAGGTCATAAATATCTTTTAAGTTAGACCTACAGTATATTCTGATACAGACAGCAACCTACGTTCAGCTCTCTAAGAAATAGCCATGTGACTTCACATGTGACAAACCCAGAGGTTAAGAACAATATCAAAAGGGAACTTGAACTGATGGCAAAACGTTCAAGACAGTGCTTAAGTTTAGTGTCATGTTTACGTGATAATATAATGTAAAAAAAAATGGCTGGTGGGCTTTTCAGAGTGTAGTGTACCCATGAAAACAAAAATAAGAGAAAGTTTCCCAGACTACTAGAATGCAGCATTAAGCTCCATGTCAAAATGAATGAGACTTAACAGCAAGAACAATGGGTGCAAACATAACAGAGCAATGATCTTACTCAAACTTGAACTTGAACCAACTTAAGAGATTTTTACTTGCATGTGGCAGATACCAAATTAACCCTAAGGCTTGCCTTTATTTGTTGCTCAGTCACTCACTTGCAGATGTAAATCAGACGGGTATAAGCAAAAGGAAAACTTAAAACTCCAGGGAGGTTACAGCCAAGTTACTAACAACTCTGTACTCTTCCAAATATATTTGCTATTACTGACAACAATCTAGGTCATTAAGACTGAGGCTAGGGGTTGATTTGGAGTAAGGCTCATCTCTCCACATACTTTCATTACTCCTCCCTCCTTGGGGGTTCCACCATAAATTTCTTCTTTATAAAAGAAACATACATCTGTACAAGTATTTATAGGGGGTGGGAGGAGAAACCAAGGCATTTAGTGTTTAGGTTCTACATTTATTCACAGAGACCTTTTCTCAGATCCCTCACTCCCATATACAAAACCCCCATCTTCCTCCTCTTATAGTCCACTTGGAGTGTTCACACCGTGGTATCCAACAGGGGTGCCCTCTTGGCCCACTACGGTTTCAGGGTGCGTTGTGTGTCCTGGGCCAGCCCAAGTCCCTGAGTTCTATAGGGAGTTATTAGTGTATTCTCTCTTCGCCAGTGGCAAGGTTCTCAACCCGAGTCTGAATCACTGGTGTCTGAGGAAGAGGAGGAGGAGGAGGAGGAAGAGTCCGAGCTGGAGCTGCTGCCGCTGAGTCGCGAGGGCTGGGCGTGAGTCTCCACGGTGCTCGGCTTCTCCACTGAGGTGAGAAGTAAGAAGAGGAGATGAAAATGTTTTACAAGACAGTAATTAACACAACTGTTGTTGACATTTATGTTGTGAGAAGACTATGAACAAGTGTGAGAGCTCACCCTTAGGTTTTGGGGGTTTCTTGCCGGAGTTGAGCTGTCCGCTGACATCCTGAAGCCTCCTCTCTAGTTCCCTCCTCTTCTCCAGAGTCATCTCCTCTTTGGACTTGCCACTGCTGGCTTTCTTCGCTGCTGAACATAAAAAAACAGAGGACAACGAGGCTGTTATAGACTTGAGTTCAAATATACGCTTAAATGCAGGGGAGCGTAGATGAGAATAGTTGTCAGTGTTTAGAGCCAAAGTGGGGGAGAGGTGGTTTGGGGACACCAGAGCTCGGGACAAATTAAACCAAACATCAGTGAAATTACTCTGCGTGAGGGGCCAATTGATGTTAACAGAGAGCAATGCAAATTAGATTTCATTACACTGGGTGTTCAACAAACTTGGAAAACTAGAAACTCAATCATTTATCAGTGAAACTCTACCAACTGTTGACAGGAGAATTATTAAGTTTAGCAGGTTGCTCATATTAAATACAAGGCTCTCCACAGCTTATAGTTTAAAAAGACCAAATTACATTAACAACTATAATCTGGTCTGTAGATGCAGATACATTTTCAGAGCATGTGGCCTCCATCCAAACAAATGACAACTTTCTCTGCTCTCTTAGTCACTTATTTACCTCTGACCTGATGGAGAACCACAATCCCAATCTCAGTCTCAGTCTCTCCATTTCTCCAGGTCTCCCTCCACTCAACTGATGTTCACAGACAAGATGGATGGATCGATGAACGCTAGCATCAAACTCACCCCCCCCCAATCCTCACTCTGTCCTTGCACAACATCTGTCAACCTCTCAACCTTCATTTCAGTTGACAGTATAAAGAACAGTGTGTGACTGCTAATATCAACACTGGCACACATAATAACTGATACCCTCAGGATCAATGCTGCTGTAGAGATAGTACTCGTGGTTGTTCCCATGGAAAAGGTGGAACCCAGTGTGGATTTCACTGGCATCCTGCCATCACCAACAACAGATTCTATGTCAAACCCTGTATCCTTCCTCATTCCTGTTTTGACTAGTAATTCAGTAAACAAAACGTACTCAACCCACACTGCAAACTTCTCCCTGTCTACTCCCTGTCAGCCACATTCTGTCTCAATGCCACTGATACGATACAACTAGCTTTGCTTAATGTTAGATGTTCAACTCCTAAAGGAGGTGGAGAGTAGCCACTTCATTTTAATGATGTACTCCAGTGCAAGAGGATATCATTTGGAGATTTCACATCTTTTGAAAACCTTTCTGTTATACTGAAAGTGAAGGTCTGGGCTCTACATAAGTGCACATCCAAAAATGACACAAAGCATACAGTAGCTGCTTAAGAAGCTGTGTAATGAAACTGTCCCCGTATTTACAAAGGTGTGAAAGGAAGGACTTCTATTAACAATGGAAATCCTGCTCAGAATACCAAAAAGCAGCATAATGCCAGTGAGACACTGTCAAGCCAAAACAAGCCTCTGTTTCCCTGGCAGCTCTCGAACTCACCGTAAGGCTTGCGCGGCTTCTTCCTCAGACATGTCATGACATAGCGTTCCAGCTCTTTCAGTGTGGACGGCTTGAGTGTTTCAAAGTCAATCTCAATCTCCTCGGGGTTGGTGTCCCTCAGGGAGGGCTCCCTGGACTGGATGATGTGGACCACGCGACCCAGCTTCTCCCCCGGTAGCTTGTTGATGTCGAGGCTCAGCTGGCGTTTCTCGTCGTATGACATGGGCACGATCTCCTCCTCCTCCTCCGAGTCGTAGTGGGGCAGCATGGAGGAGGCGGGTGGGGCATAGAACGGCTTCTTAGTGGCCCTGTTGAATGAAAAAGAGGAGATACCGTCAGGACAAGATGGGAAAAATTAGGGTTTCCCACCAATCATTAATGGAAAATAAATGACCAAGATGGTCAATCATCGTTTAAACTGCCAAAACTTTGTGACGCTGACATTGTATTTTGAATTTCACAAAATATCATCATAGATTTCAAACAGTTTGATATGCTGGACAAAAGGATGACCCATATGCAGCTGCAATGATAAATGTTTTATATGCTACCGGTGGCAACAAATTAGTAAGCTCACACAACCATGCAACTGCTATGCTTGCATGCAACCATGTGAACACTTTTCTATAATCGAAAATGAATATTTATACTTGCTATGCACTTAAACAAATTATTTCAATGGACAATCAGCAATAGCCCCAAAAAAACTTGACTGGTGCAGGAAAAAAGTCAGGAAGATACAGTGAGGATGAGACATAGGTTTCATAGTAATTGGCAAAATGTGTAAATTTGTAGCTACTGACTTGCTGTTCTTGTTGCTCTTCTTCCCTGGGGCTTTCTTCCCCTGGGTGACGGCTGCTCTGGCAGACTTAGTCTTCAGCGTCTTGCCTGGCATCTTCCACTCCTCTGAGCCGGCTCTGCCCCGACCCCCTCCGCTGTGCTTCTCCGGCTTCTTCTTTTTCTTCTTCTCCTTCTTGTCTTTCTTCTCTTTTTTCTTCTTGGGCTTGACGATGGGGCCTTGGGAGAGAGCGGCCAGCTGTTCGTGCACCGCTCTCAGCTGTGACAGGGAAAAACACCACAGGGCAATTTATGTGAAAAGTGAGATGCTGTGACTTAACTAAAAGGAAATCGGATGGAAAATATAGTGCACTACGGTTATTCGACAGGACTTTTGAATAGTACTGACGCAAGTAACTGTGCCTTTGCCACCCTTACTTAATAATAAAGCCACAAAACACATATCAATAGACTGGCTTTTACATACTTTGCTGCATTTACCTGCTTCATGTTTGCTATTGCTATTGCTTTGAGAAACACTACATAAATAAAGTTAATTATCATCAATATAAATTACAGATGTCTTACCTGTGTGCACACCTGGTCCTGTAACTCGGCCAAGCGGTGCGCTCGCTCCTCCTCGCTGTCCGAGCTCGGGCTGCTCTCGCTCTCTTCGCTCTCGCTGCTGGGCTCGCTCTCAGAGGAGGAGGAAGATGTGGACGACGAGGAGGAAGAGGAGGAGGATGAGGACGAAGGGTGGCCGCTCATTGACATGGGTGTGTGCTCCATATGCGGTTCATCGGGCATCTTGGCAAAACGGAACTCAAACACATCCTGAGGGACGTGACGAAGAGGAAAGAAACCGAGCAGGATGGAGAGTTAAGATTTAAAGATTTGCTACAGTTTTTAAAAAGTGTCATAAAGGCAACACAGCAGCAGAATTTGACTCCTGGGCTGACCTGCAGCTTCCTTGCCATGCCCACAACATCGTGGTCAGGAGGGTTGTACTTGTAGCAGTTGGAGAACATGAGTCTGACATCACCAGCAAACTGCTGGGCATCTCTGTACTCACGACAGTCCATCTTCCTCTGATGAGAGTTGAAGAGTGGAAGCAGCAGTTAGTATTCTGATCAGAGACACAAATCTTGTTGTTTCAGCTCTCAAAATAATATTAGCAATACAGGATTAGCAGTGTTTCCCCAACCATAGATATCATGGATAGCTGCCCACTTATCCAAACAACCATGAAATTTAAAAATGATATTTCACCTAACAGGAAAACAAATACATGCAACAAAACTTTTCCAAATCTATCAGGAGAGATACAGCTCTGCTAACAGCAGGCTGTCATGTTGCACTGTGCTGTTCACTGAACTGCAGTGGGCACAGGCCCTTTTTAGTTAAGACAGGGAAAATTAATTGAAAATGATTTCGTAAATGCATTTCCACCGTTGTCACCCAGTTTCAATAATTTAACTTTTAATATAAAGCAAACAGGGTTGTGAACTCCTGTAGTGACATCTGACTACACGCACTCCTGAACACCCTGAGACTCAGCTTGTTTGCTGTCCAGCACATTTGATGTTCGGCTCTTTGTAGCATATAAACTGAAGATGACTATTTTAGACACCACTGGTGGAATAACATAAGCTAATGATGTTAAAAAAAAGTAAAGGCAGTGAGAGATGAAAGTCTGGCAAAAATAATAGCAATGCCAGCGCCAAATTCAATCCAGGCACAAGGCCAACACAGCTCAGGTCAGGGTGGATCCAATTTGGCTGGAAGACCCAATCTTCAAGGAGTGGCTCTACAAAATGGACCGTGTTAAGTTACCACACGAGCTGCTGGCCTGCCAGCTAACACACTACATCTATATTTAGAACAGATTTATATTAGAGATAATGTTGATGTATATAACTGACTAACACACTACTAACAAACTGTAAGGGAAAGACTGGGATTAGTAATATTGCTTAGTAATATTGCTTTCTGGGATTCTTAAACAGAGTATATCACAAGTTACCTTGATAGTGCTGAGATCCATGGGAAACTTGATAATATCATGATAATCATGGAGCCCGAGCGCTGTTGCGTCCACAGGAGTGTAGAAAGGCCAGGCATACGCAGCGTGCTTCTTGGACAACATGTCCTTCAGCAGCCCGCTGCAGTATCTCAGCTGTGGGCTCAGTTTGCCCTTCTTCGAGGGCTGGACCTGGACAGAATCCGGCAAGTCCTTCTTAGGGGGTTTGATGGGGCGTCCGCTGCCCACTCTGCGCCCAGTGCCAGCCATCATGGGCTGGAGCAGGACAGGGCCTGTGGGGCCCCTGACCAGGCCCATCCCAGGAGGGGTCTCCATGCTCATGCCCCCCAGGGAGGAGAGGGTGAGCGGGGAGGACTCGTGGACCTGGCCGCCGTGGCCTCCTTTCCCCAAACCCACCATGCGGGCTCCACCCGACATTCCCACAGTCAGGCCCATGGTGGATGGTGTGGTGGTGTCCGCCTTTCGCTTCACACCTTTCTTCTGCAGAGAGAATGACACGTTGAAAGTGATTAATGTCAAACTTGTGACAACCAACAGAAATTATTACAAATGAGAAAAGAAAGGCTGCGTTCAATTTGGTGCCCGGTGTGCCTGGTTTTTATGTAGGTGGTCTGGGAGCAGTAAACCACCAAAATAGAGCATAAACTGTCTACTATCAGGTCCCACAGGAAAAGAAATGACGGCGCTGTCACATTAACAATATTTTAGCCAATCATCTTCTATTCTAACTGCCTACCCAGTGCGGCACCAGTGCACAAATTGAGTGCAGCCATACATTTCTATGAAAACAAATGAAAGGTAATGACAATTTTGTGACTGGTTTCTGGAACCGACACTGCCTGCTGTTCTTTCCCTGCCTATTTAACTTAACTAAACATTTTCTTCCTCAATAAAATAAATCGTTACACATACTAAATGTTTCGAAACTTTTCCTTACATGAGTATCTCCTCTGCCTTTAAGGATGCCTGAATGTGTGGCAGCATCCTGTAGACATAAATGTTTGTGGTGTCATCAATAAACCTTTAACACACACTTTTCAATTTATGCCTGGCATTTTTTTTATTGATTACCCTACTTTACTGCACTTATTACTGTATTAAATATGAATTATGTTTATCATCGCCATGTACCTTGGTGGTGGGCTGTGTGGGGGGCATGCCCATAATGTTAGCAGGCGGCAGGCTTTTAGTCAGTACAGTCTGGGGAGAGTTGGCCAGCATGGACTCTCCCGTATCCGAGGAAGAGGGGGAGTACGCCGACTGGGACACTGCCGGTACCTGGTGCGCCCGTGATGCTATGAGACATGATAAAGTGGAGAAATGTAACAGGGCTGAAGGATAGCATGCGACAAAATTCAACGCTTTCAAACATATTTCTATATAGTTTGGGTAAAGGCCACTCATCACTCGAGACGTGGCTTTACGTGATGTATTCCATCAAATTGTTGAAATCTACCTGCACGTTTACTTATTTGTGACTTGAGAAAATAATTTCTGTAACTGCAGCAGTTCACAATACAGCTGGTTCACAATAAAAAGAATTAAGGTGCCCACTGAGATTTCCAGTGATGCAAAAGCTTCAGTCAAATTCTAACATAAACAGTAACCGACTCACCGTTAGACTTGCGGCCTTTGCTCCTGCTGGTTTTGCTTCGTGGGGTGGGAGGAGGCAGCTCGAGCTCCTCCTGGGGCATCTGGGCCACCTTTTGGAGAAAAATCTTCTCCAGGGACTGAGCCATCAGTACAATGTCATCTGTCGGCTGATCCAGAAAAATCATTTTCTTCATGGCGTCAGTTATGGAAGTTCAAATTAGTTGCTATTAGTTTTTAGTAAAAACTCTATGACTGAGTTATGATTAACCCAGTCAAGCTGGGTTAATAGTAACCCTAGAACTGAAAGTGACTGTTTGGGGATAAAGTAGCACAGTTTTGAAAAAAGGTATGCATGCTTATATTAACTTTCCCGGGTGAAAGATAAGCAGAGAAGGACACAACAGGGCATGTAGACACAATATACAAAAAGGAGACTGCTCAATAACATCAATGTTAAAAATACACAATTTCTGTCTCTTGGTGCTTTTGTCGTTAAAATTAACCCTTTATCTGACAATAAATGTGACACGTGTGTCTTGTCTTCCAGGATATTTTGTTTTTATTTTTGAGAAAAATATGTACATCGATTGAAATCCAGTTGTCGTCAACACTCAATATGCTCCTTTCCTTCCACTTACTGACTTGGCTTCATTCATGGCGATAATGTATGGTTATTTGTTAATTTGAGAGGAAAATTGAAGAGAATTTAAAAGTCGAAGAGTGCTTACTCATAGCTTAAGCTGACTTTACAATGATACAATTATAACTTATTTTTCTTACTTAAATCTAGCACAGTAGAGAACAGACATGACTTGTATTTAATGACTTTTCAAGTGCTGTACCCCATGATAAAGTCTGATGAAGCGCACATGGTACTGGGAAGCAAAGTATGAACTGATTCTCATGCAAATCATGCCTTCACATTTCCATTCTTTACTCAATTATCCCAGTGGCCAGGCCCCAAAATGTGACGTTTTCTTTTTTCTTAAATTATTATTTATTTCCCAATTCAACTCTATTGCATTTTCAGGAATCTGATTTTTTACTTTTATTATGTAATATTATGAATTGATTAGACAAAATACTGCAAATAAAGTGTGTCTGTGTGTGGGTGTGAAGTGATTTCATCCACAACAATGCACAATGCAGTGTGAGAGTGTGTTTCGCCGGTTTAGTTAGAAGACAAGAGAAAAAGAGGAAAACAAAAAGGCAGAGAGAAAATTTAAGGAGTAAAGGAGAAATTTCATGTTGTGACCGACAAGTTCCCCTACCTTGTTGTAGATGTAGCAGTTGGTGAACATGGTGTTGAAGTCCTGTATGCACTCACTGGCACTGCGGTAGTAGTTGTTCTCCAAGCGCTTTTTGATGGTCCCCATGTCCATCGGCTGTTTGATGATTTTATGGTAATCCTGGGAAGTGGAGAGTGGCAGAGAAACAGGGGAAAAGGGAGGAGAGGGAGAGTGAGCCTCAAACAGAGAGTTTATTATGTTATCAATCAACCACAGAAATGGGTGAAGTTCGAACAAATTAATTTTGCAAACAGATTTGAACTTCTGAGTGACGGCTATTAAATCCCCAAAAGCAACAAACTGTCATGAAAACAACAGAACGAGCACATCTGAAAGTTTTAAGTGCAGGCGCTGAGTCAGCATACAATATTCAAAGTGCTTCCAAACCTTTAATCTAGGATTTAAAGTCTACAAATGCTGAAGTTTTTGTAAGGCATTTTTAAGTAATAGCTTAATATTTTGGGAGCACTTTAGTTACAGTGCGTGGACGATGTTTCAGAGTTATGCAAACTAGAAAATTTGGCTGGTGGCTGTGTTAATGCACCGTGAAAACACTTTCACACTGTTAAAGTTAGAGTTCCTGTAGAACTAGTTCCACTTAGCATTTCCGGCAATTTTGTTGTTTAGCGGTGAATATTTCTAATTTTCACAGAAAACTGGCCCAAAACAAAGGCAATTTTTTTTGGTTCACTAAACCACCTAAAACATCAACACTAAACTTTAGATTTTGTTTTTAGCCCCTACAAATGAATGAACAAGGACTTTCTTGAATCACCTGTCATTTTGTATCAACATCAAACAAAAAAACAGAAACAAATTTTTCAGGCTTACATACAACTTTCTATACCAACAGCAGCCTCGGTGGACCATAGAATAATACTAAATGCATAGCAACATTTATTTGACAATCATAAAACACAAATAATACCACTTCACTTGAGGACACTTATCATATACACTTCCAAAATGTCGAGGATTAAATTACACAATATAAGCCCACAGGCTTATTTCCATTGTGATCCTCTTAGGGAGGGGGTGGAGAGGCGAGACGCCAGGTCCGGCAAGACCAACAAGCGCCAATACCATATCCATCCATTCACATAACAGAAATATAACAATATATCAAGAAACATAAACAGACAACTATGAGTTCATTTGTGCCTACGCTAAGAGACTATTTGCTGGACATTTCTTCATCTCCTGCTTAAAATTTCTCTCTGTCTATTCCATTCAACTGAAGCCTTGCATAAAAAAGGTATTTTTGCTCATTAAACTCTTGAATCTAAAAAAATAAAAAATCTGTTGAGCTGCCTCTAGTTGCATAGTTGTGATTGTCTGTGAAGCGATTAAAGTAGTTGGAAAGATATTTGGGGACCTTATTATTAACAATTTTATGGTTAAGTCCCACCATGATTAGTATCTAATGTGGTCATGATCCTGCCTGTTAATAATTTTTTTTTTTAGGTTAGACAGTATTTGACACGTCCCAAAGAACATGCTGCCTCTGGTGCATTAATAAAACTACTGCAGAAAAAATCTGAAAAAAGCTTGTTGTAAAAATGTATTATGTGATCACAATAAATGCAAACTATTACTAAAATGTATCGTCATTTCTTTCTGTGATATATTGGTAAATAAAAGATGAGCCAGATAAGATCTTAAATCACTCATTATCAGCCACAATTCTGAGCAAAAATCCATCGTTGCTGAAAAATATTATTTATGTATTTACTAACATGTTACTTTCCTTACAACTCAAAGAAGCTTTATTTCAGCCCTACAAAAGGTGAATAAGGTGAATAAACCCTGTTTGTCAAAACAGGGTTTAGATGCATCTCTAGTGTTGACTCCAGAAAATGTGAGCTGTCCGATTTGACTGGAGTTTTTTTAAATTCCTCCACCACCTGCAATCAGCTACTCTTGTCTGTTTTCGAGGTGAGGCGAAGTTCAACTCAAACAAGCCTCATTAGGCAGGTCGAGGGAAAGTGGACAGACTAACAAATTAAATTACAACATTTCATCACAAAGTAACTCCTGGGAAACATTGAAAATCACAAAATTAAAAAGCCTAACAGCACAAGAGTGTCAGAGAGTGATTTTTCCATTAACATCCCACACAAAAACACACACACACACACAAACACTCAACAAAATGTGAAAACAAAATCTTTTCTTGCTAAAGCTCCATGTTTAACTCACGGGTAGGTTGAGCCTGTAGGCGTCCACCGGCTCGTGGAAGGGCCAGGCAAAGTGGTGCCTCCACAGAGACTTGATCAGGGCCTTCTGAAGGTACTGCAGCTGGTTGGTCATGCGGCCCTGCCGGCTGGGGTCCCTCACAGGAGGTTGTGGCGGGGCGGGGGGACCCTGGGGCGTCGTGTGAGGCAAGGAGGGGCTCTCAAAGTCCTCGTACAGCAGGGAGGGCTTGCGGATACGTTTGCCCGGGCCGCTGTGCTGCTCCATCCCACCAACGGACAGCCCAACCAGAGAGCTGAGAGGAAGAGAGGATGGGAAAAATGTCAGAAAAGGGAGAAATTTAAAGGACACACGAGGAAGGAAGAACCCAGTGCTCATCCTGCACAAGATGGGATGGCAGCTTCTGCAAGTGGATATAAAGTCTATAACAGATCAACAAACGCAGAACCACTGAAATCTGATCCTTTGTCATGTGATGAAAGCCCTTGTCATGATTTTATTAGGACGATAAAAGATTAATTTTCCAAATGGAGAATGAAGTAGCTACCTGTTTTTGCCTGGGGATACAGAGAAACAGAGGGAGCAGAGAGAGAGATGCATGTTTGTCGGTGAAGAAAAAGGCCACTTGTTCAACCACAGCAAAGTGAAGTAGACTACTGGATGACCTCTGCAACCTTCATCAATGTGACAACTTGTTCATCTGCCACCCACTGCCACGAACGCTCACACACAGAAAGATCTGCTGACGTCAAAGGTGCTGGCTATACACGACTCACGCAGGAAACCTACATGACCGGTGAAAATACGGCAGTCGGTTATCCCATCGTCAAGGCAACTAGGATTCTATCAATAGGCTGCTACTTTTAGCACAGACACAGGAGCCACCATAGCATGGAGCCTTTTCTGTTTAAAATAAATTTATTATAGGGCTGGGAAATATGACATCAAATACATATGATATATTGTAACATTTACCTTGATAACAAATGACACAATTTGTTGTTGCTTTTTTTTTTCTTTTTATATCCTGATTAATGTATTTTTTTTAATCAAGGTAAACATATGCAAATATTTACTACTAGCATCATGCCTGTAGTACAAACAAAAAATTAACGATTGTCTCATGTCTTTTTAATCATCAAAATAAATAAACACACCTTGGGACCTTGGGAACAGTCCCCGCCTTCGATGGATTTGGCACTTGTGTTTGTTCTCTCTGTCTTCGGTCAAAAACGGTAGGATCGCCCGACTGTTTTGAATCGAGCTTATGAACTGAACACGGAGGATGGAGGCTGCACGGACCAGGAGTGACTCTGTGGTTTTTCTTCAAGAGCACAAAGCAAACTTTTACCAAACATAAAACTTATGAGCAAAATTAGGTAAAGATTCATAATGTCGGCATGTTGCATGTGTGTCAGAGGGCAGAACACAGGAGTCGGGCTTTGTGAAGGTGACTGGTCCATCATAGAGAAGAGTAACACAGACACAATCTCAGGTAGGTCTCTCTCTCAAATTATGCTAAGAGGCCTAACTATTATGCCACTGGTTTAAACATGCAGATATTGTGTCACCTGCTCATGACAGACTGTTTTCAGACAGCTGTAATGAAAACATCCTTTGAGACAAAACTGTCGCCCATCGCATGTGTGCATCTTTGCTCCACAAGGTTAACTCTAGGGCACTGGCATTGTGTACGTTGCTTTATGGCCATGATTAAGCTGTAATTTAGCAACTGCATTTGGTTACCACAGGCATATATACCTGTGCATCTCAGATGACTCCCATATCTGTTTGACAAATCAAAAACTAAACACAGTTCTGTGTGTCTAATTGCCCAAATGGTAAATTCAAAACTCATTACACACACACACACACACACACATGCATCCTATCCCCTGTGCTCCACGTTCTACTGGTGAATTTTTAGTATATGACCAAGACCTACTGTATAATAATGTTTGCAGTAACTGTACATCTCTGGGCAAAAGTATCAGCTAAATCAGAGAAATTGGAGATCAAATACCCTCTAAAGTTATAAGAACCCTACATTCCTAAAAATAAATTCATGCTACCACAGAAGAATCTGGAACTTGTGATTCATAGAGGGGTTGGGCATTTTCACTTTCATCTATCATTCTCCCATATTTCATGGGTGGGCTCCCAAATATTTCAGTGTTGGAGCATATATCCACCATGGGAAGAAATGTGATCAGAGTTCAGAAAAAGCTTGGTGTGTAAATGTAACAGGAAGACCCATAGGTGAGAGGACGGTAGTACTACTAAAGCAGTACAGAGTTACACTGCCTGGTGATGGCATTGTAAAATACTATGCAACAAAAACAGATGGAGACTATGGCTTGTCTAAAATTCTACACTGTTAAACTGCACAGATCTGATTGAAGTCAATGATAACTTATCAGTTACATGTTTACAAGTGTTTACTTATGATTAAATAGAACTGGAAGTATAAAAACAAACTGTAGGTGCAAACAGTAAACCATTAAAAAAGGTGATTCAAGTTCAAAATCAAATGTGATTAAAAAAAGCAAGAATTAAAAGTGGGTGTTTGGCGGGTGTGGGAAGCACTAATCCTCTTTTTTTTAATGACACTAAATTTGCTCGGTTCAGCATTCATACAGTCTATGACCCCTGAAGGCAAAAACACAATCACCTTTAGTCTAGAGTCTGAACTGCAGAAAGAGTAAGAAAGCTCATCATGCCATTCATATTACAGGCGACTTAAAACCTAGCAATGCTCTCAAGACAACATTGTTCTATATAACTGCTCTATGGAACATGGGGGTCTCCTGGGCTGTGTGTGGGAAAGCTAGCTCTCCATCCTAAACCCCATCATCCCTTCTTGTCACACTCCCCTGCATGTAGAGCATGTGACCCAGATTTAGCAAAAGTTAAGTCTCACTCCAGGGCTCAGGACACACACACACACATACACAGACACAGACACACACCTGCCCCACTGACACACAAACAGGGGCGAAGCGTGTGAGCTCATTTTCTGTATCAACAAGACACGGGGCAGTTGGCTTCATTAGGATTAAGAAATATCTCAAAATGAGTCATTGTGTGGTGAATACCTGTAGGCTATAAAGTACGCCATCATATTATAATGGGGCATTATCGTGAAACCTGACAGCTAAAAGCCCTTAGGACTTCCCTTTATCCTATTACTTGCTCTTGTGCTATTATGATAAATACTGTAGTCCAGTTCCGTGTTAGCGACTGCAGTGAGCTCTGCTGTTCCCACCTGCATGCAGGCGCGTCATTACACTAAAACAGTGGATTCTACTACACATCCAAGTCGTGAGCAATACACCACACAATAAAGCCTATAAACAAACTCAAAGAGTCCAAATCAAATGCTGATTAGATACTAGTTATTGCGCCTTAGAAGAAATCATTTAGCCTTTGCCTTAGTTTCGGTTCCAACAGCTGGTGATCGCGTGGCTTCGACGCCCCGCCCTCGCCGTGTTTGTAAACACAGTCTCAGAATGACAGAGCCTAAATCACGGCCAGCGATACTGTGCCCCAGCGGCAAAGACTAAGCCATTATTTAGCCTAACTACTACAAGAGGTCAAACCGTAATCCTATCAGTCCATTCGTTCATTATACTGTTCAAAGCATGCAGACTTTTCTTCGCCGGTTGTAGAACCCCAGCTGGGAGATGAAAGCTAAGCTAAGGGGACTAGCTAGCTAGCGTCAAGTGACAGCAACAATTGCTTGACACACCTAACGGTTCATTGAGGGCAAGTTGAAGTCAGCTTGTATTATGTATGGAAATGCTGGCAAGCTGACTGGACACAATATTTATTATCATTTAGCATACGTGAGAGCCGCAGGAGCTGGGCAGTTAGCAGTTAGCGTAAGCAGGGTGTAGGGGCAATGAATGAGCAAGTTGACACATAGCCGGCGGCAGTAACCGGCTGACCCGACCGGCGAGGGTGCAGCTGTCACTCGCCTTGCTGCTTGTGCTTGCTAACTTGACAGGCTAAAAACTAAATAACCCGGCTTAGACGACACACCGAATTGAAAAAATAACAACTGAAGAACAGGGTAAGAAGCGCTAGTTTGAGGTAACTGACCACTTAACCAGCAAGTCAGTCTGTGTCATGGGCGACCGTTCACTAACAAGCTAGCGTTATTAACAGTCAGCTAACACTAGATGCTGACATTTAGTCCCGACTCACGTATTGCAAACTGCAAAGTCAAATATAAACATTCCAAGACCACGGGCATCGATCAAATGTTGCGAATGGTACCTGTCTCTAGGCGGGTTGATGGCCGCTTCCATCGGGGTGGATCCGGAGTGTTATTACAATCCAATTTTTCCACTGTTGACGCTGTGATTCCGCCTGACGTGTACAGTGAAACTCTCTGCAGTGAAATGGCGCTTAAACGCTTCCGTTGGACGCTATATAAACCCCCCACGTGGCAGTACCGTGTATATCCGGTCACGGCCGGGGCGATTCTGCGTTTTCATTGGCTACGCACAGCGTCTGTCACGCCGGGCACACGCCCAAGGGCTCCTTCACGGAACATGTTGTACTCTTTTCATGGCTCGTTCATGTTTTAACTGAAACACAAAGGTAGCAGACTTTGTACGGTGTTATATTATCGCCGTTTAGTGAATATGGTTAAATTCTTTATGCACAATTAAGTGTATTTCTCTAACTCGCTGGCATTTTTACTGTGTGCATGGGATGCATGGCGTCTCGAGCTGAAATTTGGAATTGGATCCTTTGTTAGTATCATTTGAAGTTCCCCACTGCTACCGGTTTTGTCTCACTTACCAAAGCTTCTTGTTCTTCTTTGACAGTAATGTTATTTTTAACAACATGAGAAAAGAGCACTGTAATGTCTACCAGGCGGCTCATCTGGCCACAAATCGCCTACAATATGTGGGCTAAGAACAAAGTAGCCATGCTCTGTTTTACACACCAGGTGGTGGCAAAGACATCTGAGGCTTTTCCAAGCCAAATTTTATCGAGTGCTGGCAGCTAATAAAATATTCTGGAGATATTATTATTATTATTATTATTATGGTTGTTGTTGTTGTTATGTCATAATTTCTTTTTTAATACTTAATATAAACCTTAACTATATATAACTATAAACCTTGCTAACTAAAATCTCAAAACTAAGATAAAAACCAGAACCAGATTCATTAATTTCCTCAACAGCTGTTGCCTGTGAATGTGATGCATTGACAATCATGATTCTCAGATGAATCATCTTGACAGCACAAAGGAATATGAGTGTGTTTATCAGAACAAAAGTGCCACTGAAAATATTTACACAAGTTAGGAAATGTATATTATACCTGGAAATGCAAATTAAATAAGTAACAAATGGACAACTTTGAAAAATAAATATATTTATGACAATTAGAGATATTGTGCCATATCACAAATAAGAGAGTGCCTAAAATCTAGTTGATTTACATTGCAGTTTAACGAATGTACATCTGCAAAGTGTATCAAGCAATACAGAGAAAAAAAAACTTTCAGAAAGTTGATGGATGTTCACACACATTGACACATAAGAGCTGCCCAACAGAACGGTCTTGCACCGGTGGCCACTGAGCAGTTACACTGGAGTATAGTTAGGTGTTAAGTGCCTTGCTGATGGGCTGTTGAAGAAGATAATTTTTTATTCACTGTCCCCAGCACCGATCCCGCGACCCTGACTAGGATAAGTGGTAATGGAAAATGAATGAATGAATGTCCCCAGCATCAAGTTGGTCACAAGTCTCCTTCTCTGACCTCTGGCCTCAGCCGCCACCTCCAGGATCATGTCTCTAGTCCTTCTCTCCGCGATGAAAACCTTTATTGTGCTTTTCCACCAGTTCAGCATAGAGCCCACCTCTACTCAGCAGCTCACTGTGCCTTCCCCTCTCGTGCACCTTCCCCTCTTTGAGGACGATGATGTGGTCGGCCTTCTCCACAGCGCTCATCTTGTGAGAGATGAGCAGCACAGAGCAGTTGTTGGTGTCCTTTAACAAAGCTTTGTGGATCTGTGGAGGGAGAAAGCCTCGGTGTTACATACAGGGAAACTAGAACATAAACCAATACACAATGTTCAACCACTGAAGCTCTTCCTACCTCATATTCAGTCTCTGTGTCCAAGTCACTGGTGGCATTGTCCAGGATCAAGATTTTAGGCTGTCTGATTAAAGCTCTGGCAATGGCAATGCGCTGCTTCTGGCCTCCAGACACCTTGCTGCCCTTCTGCCCAACATCTACAGAACAACATGTGTTAATGTGCAGAAAACTGCCGTATAAAAGTGAAATTCAACTATTCCTCATTTTGCTGAGAACTCCCTCAGAGCCCTTTCAAGGAGCCACTAAACCCTGGTTTTGAGGCCCTGACCTGCTTCGTATCCTCCTGGGAGAGCAGTGATGAAGCCGTGGGCACTGGCCAGCCTGGCAGCCCTGTGCATCTCCTCATCAGAGATGTTCTCGCAGCCATACTTGATGTTCTCCCTGACGGAGCGAGCAAACAGCACACAGTCCTGGCTCACCACGGCAATCTGAAGATAAACAAGGGAAAAAAATAAATAAATCAGTGGCTGCCTGACTGTCACAGTTTCACATGTTTCATGACTTAACACTTCTCTCTTCAAACACGCGTCTATGCACATAAAGATTTTAATATTAGGCATTTGGCTGATTTGTGACCACAGCATGATAATGAAACAGACATATTTGGAAAATATAAAGCACTAAGCAGAGATGAAAGGGATTTTTAGAGCAATTAGTGGATAAGAGTGGGTGGAGGGTGACATGCAGTAGTTCTTCAAAGATTAACTTTTAGCTAATAATATACACACTCCCACTTAACAATATCATCATCATTGCGTACCTTAGGGCTATTTTAATGTATTTTAATGTTCTTACTTGTTTTTTGCATGTTACTGTTTTTGTATCAATTTGATATATTTTTTCTTTTACTCCCATCTTGAATTTCTTCCCTTATCACATGAGATGACTTATATGAGACAAGCCCCTTCGTGTGTCTCACCCACACAGGTTGTATTTTTATTAATTTTTTTCTTCATTTTTTAAATTGCATGTCTCAAGTACACTAAACCTAAACTTAAATGTTATTCAACTTTTCGATCCCTTGTCACTCAGGGTTTTATGCTCCTTCTATGCTCATTTAAAATGCAAAATGTAACTCTAGGTAGCGTACTGCTGCTGTTAGCCAGCTACCTTGGTGCGCAGGTACTCGTCCTTGTAGCTCTGCAGTGGTTTTCCGTCCAGCAGGATCTCTCCTGCTTGTGGCTGGTAAAACCTCTCCAGCAGTTTGACGCAGGTGGTCTTCCCTGAGATGTTCGGCCCCACCAGGGCAGTGATTTGGCCCGGATTTATCTCCAGAGACACGTCCTGGTATGGAGAGAGAGTGGAGAGTCGACATATGTGACTAGAATCTCTTTAATTACAAGTGTATTAACAGAATAGATGGATAGATAAGAGCAGCAAGCTGAGAATGCAGCATGTGTGTACCTTGAGCACAGAATTGCCTTTATCATTGCTGCCATAGGCGAACGTGACATTTCTGAACTCAACGTGTCCCTCAAGATTTTCAGGGGCCAAGCTGCCGTCTGGAGGGAGTTCAGGCTTTCGATCCAAATACTCAAAGATCTTCTCAGAGGCACCGATTGCCTTCTTCACCAATGGGTAATAACGCATGACAGCCTGGAAGAGAGGTGGTAATGAAAAAAGAGCACAATAGTAGCACAATAATTTAAAATTCCCAGAATGCTAAAAAAATGAACAAAAATGAACCAAAGAATAAATAAATAAAAAGAAAGAAATCCCAGTTGATTTTGGAGAAATGTTACACATGGGGGCACATTCCCCATCAGTGTGAAAGGAAATATTACTGATAGTGTGCCACAAAGTTTTGTTCCCATTTCACACAAATGCCGTGACAATATACGGTGCTGAACACTGGCTAACTGGCAAAAATAAACAGATTTAAACCTCAAAATTGTCTTGGTGATTAGCTATACATGTGAGATCAAACATAGTTCCCTTTATCCTCATCTAGAGTCTCACCTCAACAGCAGAGGCAAACTGCAGCTCATAGAGGACGAAGGACACCAGGTCTCCACTGCTGACTGTCCCCCTTGTCACCAGAGTCCCACCATAGTACAGGATACACACCTTCAGGGCCAAACTGGTCATCTAGGAGGACATAATTCATGGTTTTTAGCCTGTTTATCTGATGCAACTCACAAATGTATCTATTGAGATTGGCTTACTGGGTTCGATAATATCTGCAAAGAACTCTTGGAAGCTGTTTTAAACTTCTCAAAGAAGTAGATGGCCAGGGTTTGCCTCATAGTGAATTCCAGAAAGTTTAGGAAATCACAGGAAGCAAACTGACAGTACTCTCCTGTGAATGGAATCTGATTTTATCCCGTTGTGTCTACCAGTCAGAGCAGACCAATAGAGATGCCAAGACTTATCTGCAAACGCTTTATGGCCCAGGTCAGTTTACTACTCACGCTGTTGGCACAGGTGGACGCCGCGTATGCGGCTGCTTCCCTTTTATTGAGGGCGAAAGTGTCATCCAGCCGTCGCTTGTACCTCTCCGTCTCACCATCCTCGTTGGCAAAGCTCCTCACCGTCTTTATTGCTGAGAAAGTCTCTGTGGCCACTTGGTTGGCTTTAGCCAGCGACTGCTGGACCTTTACTGAAATAGTCTGAAACATGGATGAAAATGACAGAATGAATCAACTTATCTGACTATTTCATAATTAAGGGTAAAATCCACTAACAATAAGACCTGGCAGATCAAACAACTGAACATGTTGTTCATCAGGTGCAGGTCAGTTAAAACATACTGACATGAATGAGCTAATTCATCAGAATCAGAATCAGAATACTTCTGTGATGGAGCTAAGCTAATGATTCCTGTAGACTTCAAGTCTTTATGCTAAGCTAACACGGAATGCTACCCACCGGACCTGAACCAGTGGATGTACAGAGGTAAAAATGGCATCGAACATCTTGTCTCAGTCTGGATAAGTTGGTAAAAGGGCATTTAGAGTATTCCTTTAGGAATGTGGGAAATTTGGAGAGCTCATGTTTACCTGGTAGAAGTATCCGGTCAGCTCTGGTATGACCCAGACGATCGGCAGCCCCATGCAAGTGAGCAGAGAGATTTTCCACGACTGCTTCACCATGAAGTAAAAGAGAAAGCCGAGACGGGCTGCGTACCACATCACTAGACTTAGCTGCTCGCTGAGCGCCTCGCTCATCTCGTTAGTGTCCGTGGTGATGCGTGACACCATTTCACCTGGGATTAGAAATGTGAGTTAGCCTCGTCAAAAGGACTAAATGTGTCAATTAAATACTGCACTGTTGTAGATGTTTTATTTTATTCTATTTTTTTTAACCAGTTAACACAAACTCTGTCAAGTAAATCAATTATAAGAAATCAAAACAATCAAGAGATGAAGACTAAATTGCCCTGACAAAAATATGCAAACTGCTATAGGTGTTTTTTCCTACTCTCCTTCATGTTTTCATATTCAGATCACTCTTCATGAGGTCGGTCCTGAGCGTACAGGGTGTTGGTGTTTGGGACTTGCCTGTTGGAATGGAGTCAAAGAAAGCGATCTCCTGTTTCAGCACAGCCTGGAAGACCAGACCCTGCACCGAGGTGTGTATGCGGCTCATGGTGATGTTGTACATGAGGTCACACATGAACTCAAGCACAGCGCTGGAGGAGATGGAAGGAGAAGTGGGACAGAAGAGAATGAAGACAGACACAAATACAGACCAAATCATCATTTTAAATCCCTCAGCTGCTACACCTATATTCAGTACCTTTAAATTTGACCACTTTCATTAAGAGGGAGTAACCCAACTAATCTATTCAATGATTTGGAAAACTCTAAGATACATTATTGCCTTTACACGAATAATTTCAATGCCGAAAAAGTGAATCAATAAATAAAACGTGCAAAGAAAATACATTTTCAAAGCAAGTTTTACTGACTGCTTTTATGTAGCTATGTTCAGCAAGAACCTGCATCTTATAAGAGTGGGATGACGCTAACTGACTGATATTCAGTATTTAATAAAAGCTCAATATTACTCTGATATCAGTTTAACCCTCCTTGCCTCTACTGTACTCTGCGAATATCAACTTATTCTCTTGTTGCACTCTCTGTAAGCTGCTCTGAAAAAGAATATCTTTTTCTGAACGCTGTGCAAAAATGTTTTTTTCATGGAAGAAATTGTTACCTGGCGATGGTGAGTAGTGTCATGGCTATGATGGCATTAGTGAATGCATCAGGCTCTTCTTCATTGCTGATCCAGTCAGACACGCGACCAGTGTACTGAGGGAAAGCCATCTCACCTGAGGTCAGAATACACACGTTATCACTGTAAGTTTAGAATTTTAATCTCAAACCAGAACCACAGTTTCTGGTTCAGTGTTGGTGCACTCTGAGCCCTCTGTCTCTCAATATCGTGTGTTTAAGTGTTAACTGCATATCAAATTTATGCATATTGTTGCACAGGTACATGCAAAGTAACAACTTCCTGAAAAGTCTGTTTTTCTATTTTATTTACTTTGCTGAAAAAATATCACTTTTTACAAGAAAAATGCTGCATTAAACATTATAACAACAATATTAACACCAGTAATAATGATAAATGCCATTTGGTGACACTTGTATCCACAGCACCCTGCAATGCAATCAAAGTGAAAATGAAATCCCTAATCCTGAAGCTGTCAGTTGTTAATGTAAACATTACACTGCAGATCTGGGCAAAACACACCCACAAGTGCAGCGACTGATTGGTCAGAAAATTTATTTGTGCATTGGGATTCAAGATAAGGCAGAAGTGACTTGTTGGAAACAGGCTGAAACCAATTTCCTCTGCTCTTACAATTGCTCATTAAATAAGAAAACATGGAAGCATGGATATGTGATGAGCAACTGACAACCAAACTTTTTGCAGTCGCCTTCCATCAGCAACCAATCAGATTTCTGTGCTTCCTTAATTCCCTACTGGTATGGTTTAATTTCATGAATGCCAAAAAAGGGGAAGCTGACTGCAGGCACTCAAAGCTTAAAGTGAAGCAATTCCACACTTACCATAAGAAGAGAGAAGCACCAGAATAATGACAGCGACAAAGCGCCTGGTGAAGGGCAGCATGTATCCCACCAGCCTCTTCAGGGAGGCTCCTGTGTTCTCCTTGGGCTCTTCAGCAGCCTTCCTTTTAAAAAGATCTGAGACGTACCGGCTCCAGTACAGCCAGGCCACCACCGTCACCCCATAGCTCTGCAACAGCTGCACAACAAACAACAGGCTTCACACAAAAATGCCACATATCCACATACATGAAAACGCATCGCTCACTGCTTCAACAATACAGACGACTCATGAATGTTTGTCTGTGAAATGCAAAGACTTTGTAACTTTGTAACTTTTCCTAAATGAACTTTACTTTTATGTTCTTTGAAATGGTGGATTTCTTATTTTAGAATGAAACTCTTCATGTAAATTTGGTTTCGGTTTCAATCTCAATCTCACAAAATGTCTGCTGGAACAAGTCATATTTTGTAGTGAGTCTTAAGATCTTGTACTTTAGATTTTTTTGGCTTTGTTTTTGTTGATCTGATGAGGCTGTAAAGTCAGAGAAGTTTTGCTACCTGTGTTTTCTTGTTATGATGCAAAGATAACCAAAGATAACACAGCCAAAAAATAAAATATAAAATATATAGATATTCTTTTATTAGATTTGCAAAAGCCACCATGTTTGTTTATCACTTGCCTGGTTTGATTTTCTGACAAAATATGTTAATGCAATGCTTTCTGCAAGCTAACTTGCATGTTGACATGTCTGACTTTCCCAGCAGCACATGAATACACAACTAAACCATGTTCCAGGACCCAAAATACTAGAGATGTGGTGTCTAGAAATGCACCACACATCATTTTTCTGCAGTTGTCATTAGTGGGATGTGTGGCTCATCGTAGAAACAACCTTGATTTAAAACGCAGCAACATCAACAAGCAGCAAAACTGAACCACCCACCCTCTGCCAGGAGTGCCACCCCCACAGCTCCTCCAGAGCGGGCTGCCCCAGCACCCAGAGGAGGCTGGTGTACGCCGGGTAGTGGAAGCACAGCACCGCTAAGTTCATCAGCCCGTTGAAGCTGCTCATCCAGGGCAGGCTTCCCGGATTGGTGAAGATGAGGAGGAGGAGAAGGCAGGCCCTGGCCAGCCCTCCAACCCACAAGGTGATGAAGGGATGGGGGAGGAGGAGTGGTGAAAGCTGGGCCAGGCGGATGGCGTGCACCACACACACATCCAGGCAGACGAAGAGCAAAGGGCTGAAGTAGCTCATTTTCTGCATAATGCACAGGTTCTGAAAGTACAAGGGCAGTGAGGGTCAGTTAGAGGAGTATCCTGATCCACACACACACACACACACACACACACACACACATGGTGTCAACTACACAACGTGCTAACCAAGACATATTTTGTTATCCATTGCATCCTTGTGGGTGCAAAAAAAAAAAAAAAAGAATATGTACAGAAGCTGAATCTGGAAATACCCTTCAATAATATAACTGCATACTTTCATTTGTCTACAGACTGCATTGTACATAAGTACTTTCGCTTTCACCTGCCAGTCTAAATTCTCAAAAACATTTTGTTGTAAGAACAGCAATCCTAACACAAATCAACATAGGAAACAAAAATGATTCACCAATATTCCCACAATTAAGTCAAATATAAGCTAAGGCTAATAATTTACTGTAAATAAGCCTGTTACTCAGGCTACTGTAACTACAGCAGCAGTTCCAGTTCAACTTACTTTTCAGCTCGACCAACCAAGTTTGTGATTCGTCTCAGACCTGTGAACGACCTAAATCTTTTACTAAACGGATTAAAATCGTACTTAAATCTTAATTTCCAGCCCGTAAAAAATTCATACGTCTTCTCGAGCGTGCGCTGCTTCAGCTACTGCAAGATAGAAACCGAAAGTAGATCTTTTATGGAGACGCCGGCCGCCTTGTTGGGAAGTCCCTCTGCAGCACAGTACTGAGAGTGAAACCATATCTTAACATTTTAATGTAATCGATGCCCTGCTCCCGAAAAGCTCTGAAGTGGAAACATAACGAAGAAAGAAGGAAAATGGCGAGCAAAAAATAAGAGTAACATGTCTTGTCCTGAACTTGGGAATGGCAGAAAATATCCAGGCCAACAGCGACATCATGTGGCGATAAGTTGAAACTGCAATTGAATACTTTGCAATATTCCAGTACATCTATCTATCTATCTATCTATCTATCTATCTATCTATCTATCTATCTATCTATCTATCTATCTATCTGTCATATGAACACTGCTGTAGGAATTTAAAGAAATGTCATAAAGAGTTAAATAACTTTAAACAAGAACATAAAAACATTTCATGGTTATTAAACGATGCTTTTCTAATGGTTCTAACATAAGATTTACATGCTTGAACCTTAGGGAAAGAACACAAGCAGCAGGTGACCCTTTGTAACCCGTTCAGATAACTAAGAGAATGAGACCTCACCAGAAACTTTGGACTTTATAGTTTCCTTCCTTTTCCCAAGTCATCCTTTGATCTTAGACGGATGACGTAAGCAAAGCTATAAAATTTAGGCCACTATTCTAAGCAGCCATTGGCCAATTTTGTATGTTTTGAAAGATAATGAAACAAATTCTGAAAATGTGACATTTTATTTATCATTATCATCATTATTATTATTGGTAGTAGTAGTAGTAGTAGTAGTAGTAGTAGTAGTAGTAGAGGTAGTATATGTTATAATATGATACATGATAATAACAGGCTGGTAATAGTAGTATGTGCCATATTTTGAGGGCCCCAAGTATTTAAAAAATAAATAAAATCTATTTCATTAAATATATTTCCACAAAATTATATATCTTCAGCACTCAAAAAAAAGTAAATTAAATATATTTCCAGAAATTAAATATACTTTGTCTTGTAGGCTTATAAATGTATTATCATTATTATTATTATCATCATATCATCATCATTATAATTAATCAGTAGTAGTAGTGGTAGTAGTATTGCATGATTTATTTATTTATTTCTATTCATTTTTAAATGTTTTATCTTATTTCATTTACTTTCCAAGTGAGAGAGCAAAAGCATGTCCTGTAGTAGGTGGGTATTTTCATTTATTTATTTATTTATTTCTACCTCAAAAGCTAATGCGCATGCTCCGACATGGCAGCTGCCAGTGGGAAGCACCTCATATCCGACAGTTAAGATATTTGTCAGCTTTTAACCTGAACCACAGCGCTGACAGATGTTGGGTTTCACTGTCAGAATAATAATGGAGTAAAAATCGGCAGAGGGCAAATCCCGATTTGCGAGCAGCCTTGATCTGGATGGAACCGACGGGTCTACGAGACGTTTTCAAATGTATAACATTGTGTAAGCATATGCGCCAGCCTAAAATATTTTCATGGCTTTATTTTAGTGCACAGGAGGAATTGTCAGGAAAAAATTGCGAAATATATATTCCGGCTAACATTATGGCTTTTTGATTTACCTTGTCCATTGCTCCCAGGCCTGCAACGCCTACCTCCGCGCACGATAACATCTGGATTTGGACACTTTGCATTGTTGTGAAAAATATGGATGAAAAAACATGTTTGAATAGGCTTAAGACTGGGAATGGATGGGCAAGCTGACTAGTCGCTCAATATTAAATAATCTGCATCATGAAAACAATATCTTACTTGATGCAATAGGTTTAAAACAACCTATTTCCTCGCCTTTAGCCTTTGCAGCAATGGAGGATATTGGTCTCCTTCCAAAACCTACCAATGACCCCCCCGTACCCAGACCTACAGTCACTGAGACGTTTGGGCTGCACCACGTCCAACCAGGTTGGTATGAGTTAAAATGGGTCTTGTGGTAACTTGCAGTAAAACACAACAGTAACTGACATGTCATAACAAGATGTCATGTGCTGTTTTCCCAGACCATGCACACATCACTGACGCAAACAGGAAATTTGATTTGGAGAAAGATGGACCGTCCAAAAAAAGGTCCCAGTCAGTTATTGCAGAGCCACAGATGATTCCCCAGTGCCCACTACAGAATCCAGTGCCTCTGGCTACTGATACCAGTAAGTAAGAATCAAATTTAAGTCCTATCCATTATAGATAAGTACTGCTGAAATTATTAGTCCATTAAGCAGTTAGTCTATGGACAGAGCATTCATCAATCATAATTCTGATAATGATTGTTTTAGTCATTTATCAAGTACAAATCCCAAACATTTGCTGATTCCATCTTCACTAGATAGTAAGATTTGCTTACTTTTATATGTTTATATCATTATAAAAATTATTATAAAAATATTTTTGCCTGGTGGTCAGACTAAGGAAACAATTTGGAGACATCACTTTGGGCTCTGCTAACTTATGATGAGCATCTGAAAAAGATTTTAGACTCTTTATTCAATTATTATTTAAACAAGTTAGCGACTAAATGATTGATAGATTAATCACAATGAATTGATCACAATGAAAATATTAAGTTGCGGCCCTAGATAAAATCACTTGACTCAAATTTTGAGAATGGTCTCTGGAAGTTAGTCTCTGGTTGCAGAGTTTTCTGAATGCGAGCTCATATCCTGGACAGTAAGCCTCTATATGTATCTCCATACGCCATTCACATACAGCCCTTTATGTATAAATAAATAAACAGCATATGACTTTGGAAACAGAAGTTCCCCAGGCTACAGAAACTCACAATAACAGAGATAAAGTGTCTTAAGCTTTCCCTATCCTGGTTATATTTCCATAGAAGTTTATCACAATCAGGACATGAGTTTATCTGTGCTGTTAGCACATGATGTGGATCAGCTCTTAAATGATGTCTTCTGGTAACCAGATCAATATAAAAATATGAATATGGTTCAAAAACACACTCAGCTAGCGAGAAGCTATGTTAGTTATTAGCTTAACATATTATCACTTTGAAAATAAGGTCAATGAAGAGCACTTACAGCTATTGAACATATACATATGTATTGTGATAATGTGTAGTTTAGTGCTCATGTAATATATCTTACACTGTGTGCAGCCCTGCTTTTGTTTTAACACGTGTTTCAGTGTGCAGCTACTGTATGTACAATGTAGTTCTTGCAGCAATGTATTGTAGTGACATTGACTTTATTCTGTTCTGATATTGACAAGTCGTAATTTCATGTATATGAATTTGCATAAAGTTCTGGCTAACTGGCTTACTCAGCAAATATTTATCTGCCCAACCAAAATTTGCTTCTGAACAGAACCCGTCTATGTCAGACCACTGCTCACACAACCTGAAGCTTGCTGAGGAGCAATACTTCTATCTGAAACACAGTAATGATTTTAACTCTTATTTTTACAGCACACCTTAGTACGACTGCCGAAAATGGAAACACTACTTTGGAGAAAGCAGGTCCTGCCAGGAAGAAATCCAAAGCCAGATCGGCCGAACCATCAAAGTGGAAACAAAACAAGCAAAAACAACTGAGGATGGAGGGAAAAGAATACACCAGCAAACGAAAAAAAGATGGTGAGACTGTGGTAAAAGAACCAAGGACAATCGGACCAAGATGCACCTCAAATACGTGCAAAAAGGTATCAAACCGGCTTTGCAACGACATAAGTGAAGAAGCCAGGAAGAAACTGTTTGAGGAGTTCTGGCAGCACATGAACTGGGCCCAGAGGAAAGTGTATGTGGCGGGACTAGTTGACCGTGACCCTGTGGAACGATCCAGAGCCGTGGGAGCAAAGTCACGAAGATCAGTTTCTCTTCGCTATCATTTAAGGGTAGATGGCAAAAAGAAACAAGTGTGTAAAAACATGTTCTTAAACACTTTGGGGATAGGCGAGTGGTCCGTTCTCAACTGGTCGCAAAAAGAATTGACAAAAAGGAGTGATTCGAATGAAAATAAAGTAGATAAAAAGCAGGCGATCCCACAGTCCCCACATCGGAATCCTGATCCGTCTGCCATCAACAACACTGAGGAAAAAACACAGGAGGGTAAGTGTTTTTATTTATTTATTTATTTCAAATCCACATTCATATATCTGACAGTATTGAGTATAATACTGAGCAACTCAGTGGGAACTTGGGGTTTCTAAACCCATGTCCGCATTAAAGAGCCACTCCAGTGATGTCATGATTTCAGTCATTTTCAAAAAAAAAACTTCCTGAAATAGAAAGTGGCTTATGCAGATCACACCAATCACAGCAAGTCTCACATGTGCAGCAGTTTTAAATCACTGGAAGCAGGGTGGTTACACCTTTTGCACAAGTGAGGCTCGTTTTGCCTGAGATTGTGATTGGTGGGGAAGTGCATACTTCACTTTATTTTTCAGGAAGTGTTTTTTGACTTCCATCCACACAAACCATCAATTTCCACCCATGAAAAACTGAAAACACTAGCCCAGATTTTCAAAGCTGGTCTGGTGATTGTGACTATCCTGTCACAATCTCATCTCTAATTTAATTACTAGGCTAATGTAGAGATGGACCACTGTTATAATAAACAACATTTTTCTTCATTTTTTCCTTAGTTGCTAATTTAGACATCTGTAAAACATATTAAGTTCAAACAATGCACAAACACATGCCAGTTTGCCACTGTAATGGTTTATAAATATTAATGACATTGACTTCTATTTGCAGAAGAAGTTAGTGCCACTGACAAAGAGAAAAGCACAACACCAGAACCAGAAGGGCCAGCCAGAAAGAAATCGAGGGTTGCCAAGCCA
>OMLF01056398.1:20508-41932 GCA_900302615.1 Holocentrus rufus | reverse complement strand
GTGGAACAGGATATTCTGTGTGTGTGTGTGTGTGTGTGTGTGTGTGTGTGTGTGTGTGTGTGTGAGTGGCTTGATACCTGGCTGTTCTCATGTTTCCCCGTGTTGCAGTGTGTTATCTGAGCTGCAGGTCATTTCCTCGGTCAACAGCTGATCCTCTGCAGCCAAACTGAAGGTAAGATGACATTTTACATTTTTATGGAGAGTTTTGGAGTTTCAGCACAGCAGCATTTTTATAATTTGTAAGATGATGATATACAGGCCTTTCTTCACTCACCAGTAGTGCCTTAATGAATTTTGTGTTGATTTAACTGAACTTGAAAGTGAAATTTCTGTCAGAAGTGCAGAAGATATTCAGGTTATTACTGGTGTCAGGACAGAAGCTCACACACACTCTGACTCTGTCACCTTCCTGTGGACAGTGAACAGAAGAAGAAGTCTGTAGATGTGAAAAGCAGTAGACTCCTGCACTCTGTCTTCTTACTTGCAGCAGTTTTTATTGGTACAAAAGCTAAAAAGTGTGTAGAAGATGGCTGGCAAACACAAAAACAGATGTCTGATATAGGAACAATCTTCAAAAAAAAGAATTTCATGTGGTAATTTTGCAAAAGTACAATTTTTAGTCTTGCAAATTTAATGATTTTGCAAAAAAAATGCATAATTATTAAATAAGTTATCACAAATGTTGTGATTGTTTTTGAGAAATCACAAATTCTCAGGAGCTTTTTAGTCTTAAAAAGAAACAAAACAAAAAAAAAACTGCAGTAATTTTGCAAAATTGCAAGTTCTTACAAACACTGTGGGAATTAGTTTGAATTTGCACAATTACTGTGAAATGAAATCAAACATTCCTGGGGGTTTAGATGGAGTCGGTTATGAATTTATGATTACAGGGGTTTATGTTAGCCTAAAAGATGTTTCCACTGAGTTTCAGCAGGCTGGTTCTCCCTGTTCATTATTATTATCATGATATTGCTGCTCTGTGTCCCAGCAGATGCGGACTCTGCTGACCACCCAGAGCCAGAACTGCTACAGGGAGCAGATCCAGAAGGAGATGCTGACCCGTCTGGCCTGGAGGGGCCGCTACGCAAAGCTGTACCCGTCCAGCTTCAACCCCCGAAACAAAACCCGAGAGCCGGCACAGCTGCCCCGCCTGCCCGCCCACACCGGGTGAGAGGATTCATCCACATGACAGCAGCACGAAGTCATTCATGACCTTTATAAACACCGATCAGCTCCCAGCAGGAAGCACATCAACACAGACAGAACTGATCTCTTCTACACAAAAGCCTCTGATCTGTAATTTAAAGAAAAAATAAACCCACACTTTCAAAATGTAGAGAAGTAATCTAACTAATGAGAGCAGAGACGCAAAAGAAACATCAAGCGAAGAAGAAGTTGTCCTTATTTCTTGTTTCCATTTGCAGCTGCCCACTGCATCTTTAAATTTGGGAATGAATTTAGTATTTAAATAGATTTTGTGTAAACTTGTAAATAGTAATAATAATTCATATTTGTATTATACTATACTTTGCATACACAGTACATATATTTTGTTCATGTTCATACTTTACTGATTCCCATATTCTTCATTTATTTTTGTTTAATCAGAGGTTGTTCTATTGAGATTAAAAGGTTGTCAACTATTTTTTATTATTTATGTTTGCATTCATAACTCATTATAAGTTGTAATGATTTATGACCGTTATGTGTTGTTGTAGATAGTCTTGATGTTGGATGGTAAAAAAAGGAAACTGTTTGAAGTTTACTGCTCAGAATTGATGATGAAGATGATGATGATGATGATGATGAAGACACTGGTAAATGACTGTCAAACTCACACTTTGTGATGCTCCACCCTGCAGGGCCGTCCTGCCTCCTGTCTCCAAGGCAGCGGAAAAGCAGACAGACCTCCTCCTCCTCCCTCCTCCTCCTCTTCCTCCTGCGGTGCCTGTGGGAGGGCAGGGGGAGGGGGAGGAGCCTGGCGTTTCCCCCCTCATGAGGCCGGTCTCCCCGCAGACCAGACAGGCTCTGTACCAGGCCTCCTCTCACCACGTAAACACCCTGCTCATGTTTCCTGTTGTCTGTCATCAACATATTCAGTAGCTGGTGAAGGTCTGCACACCTCCTCACATTTTCTACTTTTTGTTACTTTGAGGCCTGAAATGAAACCCCATTAAATCTAAAGTCTTTTAAATCAGAAAACAAAAGACTACTCATCTCTGACAGTTAAAACTGAAAACCAAAACGCTGACCAATGCAATACAAGTTTGAAAAGAGTAAAAAAAAAGTAAAAGAGTAAAAGAAAGTGAGTAAAAGAATTGATAAATAAGCCAGAGGTTGTGCAGACTTCATAACCTGGCTGTATTCTGCCTCAGTATTCCCATCAGCACTGTTGACTGTCTAAAATAAAGGAATTTAAAGAAAACCTTCTTTTCAAGGGGAAGGGGCGGAGCCTGTACCTGCAGAGGCGGGGCCAGAAGAAACCAGAGGAGAAGTTTGATTTCCCTCTGCTGTCGTCCTGGGAGTACGGCTGGAGGCTGGGTAAGAGGAGGAACATCTCTTCTGCATTAAACAGTTCTGTGTTTGACAGTAAATGGATCCATCTATGTCGGTGTGTTTAGCTAACTACAGACTATTCTAGATTATTTTTTCTAGATGAAGCAGTTCTATCTGTGTCTACAGGGGACTACAGCGTGGACTACAGGTGTCCGGCCAGCGGCAGGTCGTCGGTGGTGAAAAACACCTTCTATGCCAGAAACGGCGTGTTCAACTTCCCCTCAGCTACAGACACACTGGGCTGAACGTCAGAGGCTCGTGTCACACAGCGACGTCACAACAAGCAGGAGGAGCAGCGATCACACACACTGTCATAAAAATAAACTGCTGTGTCTAAATCAGCCATGAAAACAAATATTACTCTGCTACACTAATACAGATGTAATACCCGTGTGAGTGGAGATTTGTTGATTAGCACCTTAATATTTACTGCTACATGGTAATCAATATGAGTTTATTGGATATTTTACAACAGCTTTGAAGGTCAGCTCAGCCAATCAGAGCAGAGGACTGGTTTGTTTGTAATGACCTTAAAACAGGCTGCCTGTACTCTTGTGCAGTTAGCTGCAGGCTGCAAATTAACAAATAAAACTTTGACTGATGTCACCTCATGCATCCTGCACATTCTGAATGATGATGTAATCACAATTCATGGTTTTCATTGGATGGTTCTACTATTACTATCTTCTATTCTACAGTTTTTTTTTTCTCCATTGTACAAATTAAAGTGGGAAATAATGGATTTGAACAGTTGTATAAAAGTCATAATACATTTCAGGACACTCTGACAGTACAGGGCCTTGTTTAATACCATGTGACTTAGGTATTTAAGTGCTAATGAAGCATCTAGTGTCACACTCAGTGCTTTGTTCAGTCAGCTGTGAACCTGCTGGTATCTTGATCTTGGCTGGATTCTTACTTTGTGACCAGTGTGCAACGTCTCTGTTTATCTTGATGCTGTTTTCTCTCTGCCAATCAGGTCAACAAACACTTTCTCAAGTATTATGATGAAATCATGGAGTGAACTGCTCTAAAACACAAATGATAAGCTCCTCCGGACATCGTTATATACCCATAACCCTAAGAGAGAAATCCTCAGAGCAGGCAGGTTCAGCTCCCATCTGCCAAAGCCCAGGTAGCAGACAACCTGATATTGTGTGGTTGATTATTAATGAGTTGCTGAAGTATTCAGCTTGGACCTCCTGGCCTCACATTATTCATAATGAGTCCATTCAGTCCCACACACTTCCCTGAGTTTAACAACACATTAACTCTTTTATTGCTAGTCAGGAAGAAGTGAATATTACTACTACTTACATGTTATTCCTCCATGTGGCTCTGTTGCCGGCACAAATGGTAATTTTGGGCCAAGACATTCATTTGTGCATAGTTAGTAGCGTCCCAGCAAACAATGATCAGTTGGTGATGTATCCCCAGCCAGAAATGGAAAAATCCTTCCAAATGATGAAAATTCAATCTGTGCAAAGCATGTAAATATGCAGTATAACAGATGTGGGCATACCTGTGGAGTACATATACGCATATTTTTGTTTTTTTGCACTTAACCAAACAAACTTCTGCTAAAAGGAATACTTTTTCTGACTTACCCAGACTGAGACAAGATGTTTGATACCGTTGTCACCTCTGTACGTCCACTGGTTCGTTTCCTATGGGTAGCATTTTGTGTTAGCTTAGCATAAAGACTTGAAGTCTACAGGAATCATTAGCCTAGTTCCATCAAAGTGAAAAAAATAAACCTTTCAGCAACTCTGAAGCTGTCTTATTTACATAGTGTATCATGTGTATTTGATGTACCACAAGTGAACATACAGCACTTGAACAAATAAAATGTTCAACAACACCTTTTTACTCATAAAAATTAAAAACTCGCTCATAAAAATGAACATACCTCAAAAAGAAAAAAAATGCACATAGTTCAAATAACTACAAAAAACAGAGGGCAGTAACTGTCTGTTTTACAAAGATGCAGGAATTGGGAGAGTAAATTGAAAATGTTGAAATAGATTTGTGCTTAATTTCAGCAGTCAAAATGAATATGTGACATACGAAGAGCAATTGTAATTTCTCCAGTTTGTGCAGGTGGCTTTATCTTTGGAGTCTGGGCAGGATTTTAGTATTGACAATGTTTACCTGCAATGATACAACACAATACAAATACTACATGAAGCATTTCCCCTATTCGCCTCTAGGGGGCGGTAGAAACACCACGAACGTCATCGGCGCTGCATTCATGTGATATGGAAAAAATCGTACCAAGCCATGCAGTCATCAAGAACCAAATAACTGATATTTTATGTAAATTTTCGTTGGCTCTAAGCCCGGGCAGCATTTCTCACCTAAAATTTGAGATTAAAGAGATTTTATATTAATATTTACCAATTAACACGTGAGATGAGAGGTATTATCTAGTACTGACTACCTAAAAACTTACGTGACTGGTACAAAAAAACACAGTAACCTCAAATGTACCATCTTTCTTGCTGGCTTGAATGCATCACACTGGGCGGAGCTGCTGGTGTATTTTTTACCATGATGCCGCCATTTTGTTTTAGTCTGAGTGCGGCTAGTCAACGAAACAGGACGGAGTGTTTTCTACTTTAGAACCATTTTTTACATTTTTAAGTCTGATACTGGTAATTAACACAATATGCTTTGTTTACATAACGGATTTATTACATTGCTGTGTTAGAAGACGAAGGTGAATATCACGGTAATTACAGCGGTGGCTTGGTGTCTTAATAGTTATGTTGATGTTAGCATTTAGCCAACCTCGTTACGAAGGCCGCTCATTTTAGGTAACGTTAGGCCTCATAATTATCGTTGGCTTAAATAACAAATTACATTAAGACTTCCACATGTGTAGTTCCATTTGGAATATACACACTTTGAGAATAGCCCCCGGTTAGCGACGCTAATCAGCCAACCCGATTGTATTTTTGACTATGACAATGAGTTAGGCTAGCTAACGTTAGCTAGCTAGGTAAGTAACTTAAGAATAGTCCCTCGCTGATGAGAAGCGTCCAGTGTCCGAATACGTTGGCTGTACGTTTAACATCATATCACTTGTTACGCAACATTGTGTGATTGTGTGTGTAAATGTTGTTTCACCATCAGTATCGCAAACGTTGAAATGACCTTCACATCAACTTTGCTATCATTCGCCAAGAAACGTTGGTTCTTGTAAAAAAAAAAAAAGAAGCCAGCTACGTCTGTTAGTTTTGCCCTTACTTGTTAAAATCTTCAGTTTAGCAGCGGCTTGTGCTTGTGGACACCGTTGTTATAACGAGCAAAATTCGTCAGAAAACAGCGCAGGTAATGAGAGTAGATAACCCTCATCAGTCTCCATTTAATCCTATAATTCCTCTACCTTTGAGAGTGAGATTTCATCATAGAATGTGTTTTCTTTGCGTTACGATGAAAGCAAGGTGTGTTTCTCTTAGTCAGTATCCAGAAAGGGCCTGCGTGTCTAGAAAAATAGGTAGACACCTCCTGTCTGGTCTTTTAAGTATCACAGTACTTTATTCTGGATTAAATACTTGAATATTATATAACTATGGGTTGATGGTACAGTGCAGCAACAAATGGGCCTCCTCTAACCCGGTCCTCTGTAAAGATCAAATGCCTCAGTTAGTCCTGAGCAGGATTTTGAGCGTTTATCTGGAGCATAACTTCCCAGGTTCTACCATACGTCTCATCATGGTGTACATCTGTGTAGAAATTGCCGACTGTCTCATTTGTATTTGTGCACAAATGTCTTGTCCTCTAATAACCCCTTTCAGTTTCCCGTGGAGTGTTTTTGATTGATTTTTAGGTTTTTAACCAGCCCTTTTGGGGGGATCCTTGGATATGGATAGCTTGTCCCCAAGGAAGTAGTTTGCACGAAGATTTTTTTCCCCCTCAACTTGGGTAGTCAACAGCTGAAATCTTTAGAAGCCTGAATTTCCTACCCACATTTTTCTTCCAACTTCACCCAAATGCCACCAAGCGTGCAGCACCCCCCATGCCACCAAGGCCAAGAGGAAACTGAAGATCTTTTTCCACCCACCAGCCCACATTTGTCCCTTTTTTGCCACCCCACTTCCACTCTTATGGGATCTCATTCAGAGAAGAGTTTTTTTTTTTCGTTCCTGGCCGTTTCTGTCCCCTTATATATTTCTCCCATTAGTTTCACCCATTAATAAAAAATAATAAAAAAAATCCTCAAAGGACATTGTTGCACCAACCACCAGTAATGTTTAGCAGTCTGGCGGAGATAAAGGTGTCTCGGAGGGTCTCAGAGAAGGGATGTCATAGGAAGACAAGTGTCTCTGGGCGACCCACTCCCCTTTCCCTCTTATCTCATGGATCAAGTGTTCCTTCAGGACTCCATACTGCCACGGAGACTTCTACCAGCAGTGCGCTCAGAAGGGAAACATCTTCTCAGCCACCTCAGGTAAGTTTACCCACCGATCTGACAGGAGTAGTCCTGGTACAGCTTCCCCCTCTCCCTGCCATGCTCTGACATAAGAGTGATATTTACAGCTGCAACTATTGCATATGATTAAGTTTCCAAATGATAATTACTTTTCTGTTGATAGACAAATTTTTGAAGTAGTGATGCCTTTTTAAAAGGAAAAAAGACAAACATCACCAAAGTGATTTGAAACAAAAGCAAGTTGAAAATTACAAAAGGGAGTGGAAAAACAGCAATCAGAAGTTATTGAATATCATAAAGTGTATAAAAATGAGTTTTACAAGTAACTTAAAAGATGCAGAAAATGCATATCTCCAAGGAAGTCCACAGAAAGTCACTGGATTGCCTCAGAAGCTGAGGAGGGAAGAGTTACAGTCGTCCAAATTAGAAGAAGCAAAAGCACGAATGACTTTACTCTGATTAAAAACAGCTTGATTTTGTAAACAAGAAATAAGATCTTAACCTGCTTGTCAAAATTCCATTTAGCAAGGGACTATTTTTCAGTTGTGTTGTTGTGCTCTGTGTTAGGGAGAGTCCTGTTGGCCCTGAAGACAACCGCCCGCTGAGCTTAAAGGTCGCAACCCCATCACCTCCGCCGATCAAGAAGCATACCAGCCTTAATATGACTAACCATGGAGATGACTGCTACTTCTTCTACTATTCCACCTGCACTAAAGTAAGCAAAACTCACATTTTCACAAAAAGATAACTTCCTTTTGTGAAAAGGAAGTTTTCACAGTTGTAGTATGAATGGTGAATAGATAGAAGATCATGGTTTAATAGTGAATTATTTCCTGTGTAGGGAGACAGCTGCCCGTTCAGACACTGTGAGGCGGCTATGGGCAACGAGACTGTCTGCAACCTCTGGCAGGAGGGACGCTGCTTCCGCTCCGTCTGCAAGTTTCGCCACATGGAAATCAAGGTGAGCAAAACATGTTAGAGCTGTGACAAACGCTCAGAGGTGACATCTCCTTCAGGCTTTGCCCACTCGAGGCTGTGTGTGTCTTGAGTGGCCATTACAGAAGGATAGAACAAAAACTCCCTTAACACCTTCAAACCTGGGTCAGGAGCCTGACTCCTGCCTCTGGAGCTGTTGGGAGGTACATGGACTGACTGCACAGTCTGTGCAGTCAGACAAGAAACCTGTCAGTATGGTTCATCGACAGTTTGTAAAGTAGGGAAAACTAGAGTTGAGAGGAATACTGTCCCACAGAGATAAGTTGATGTTTTCAATTTTAGTTGAATACTTTCCTCCAAAAATGTCATTGAAGCAACTACAAGGTTTCATAACCAGTTAAAAACTTAACTGGTTCTGAAACACTCTCAATTTAATACTGATGCCTCTAGGGGACTAAAATAAGCAAACGAGACCATCAGTGAGAAAATCGGCTATTTCTTTATAGCTATTCTAAAGGCCTGCCACTGGGTCGGATTCCCCGCCAAATCAGATGAAACGATTTATGGCACGCAGACAGGAAGAGCCTGTTTACATTACATGTAGCATTGTAGCATGAAGGAGTACAAAGATGTTAACAGGACGAGGGGAGGACATTTCTCTTCGTTTGATCACATACAGGAAGTAAAATTAGACTTGTCTGCTTCCTCACTCATTTTTTAAAAAACGACGAGAAAAAAAGAGAGAGATTGTCAGCGACTGGCGGTAGATGAGGGAGCTAGAAAGACTCACTCTCTTCCAAAGCAAATGCACATGCTAGCAAAGATCTTTACAACAGGAGGCGGCGGTGCTCATGGGAAATGCCGTCTTCATTCACGGGAAACACTACCACTTTTGTCCACAGGGGCCGCTAAAATCAACACAGACTGAAAGTTCCCTGTAGTTGCTTTAAACGGAGAAAAGTATTCTCACTTCAGTTCTGCCTTTAGATGTTTTTTTTTAAGAGGAGTTAGGCAGTTACGTTTCTGCCGCACATACCATGCACGCTGTTACATGCTGTCTGCCTCTTTCCATCCAACAGAAAAACAGAAAGGAGATTGCTTGTTATTGGGAGAACCAGCTGGCCGGCTGCCAGAAGCCCCATTGTGCCTTCTTCCATGAGAAACCCCGCTTTATCGATGGCGTGTACTTCGCACCCACTAAAGGTGAGCCGGCTTCTTTAAATAGACAAACGCACAAGTGTCAAAATGTGGAGAAGTCAAGACAGTTTTCACGTTCATCTGTGATATTTTATGTCATGTATAAGGTTTAACAGGTATAACCAAGAACGAGGAGCAGCCACATGAGGAACCAGCTCCTCCTCCCCCTCCTGCCCCTCTCCCCACTGCAGCTAATCCCCAGCTCAGAGGAGTCATAAAGGCAGAAACTCAGGAGACGGTACCAAGCCCCACCCACCCACCGGTGGTGATCAACCCAGCAGATGATGACGAGGATGAAGACGGTGAGTCGGAGTTGAGATAATTTTACTTCTTTGTCTTTCAGTCAGCCTCAAGCTACCGAGGGATTATTTGTGCCTCATCGTGTGACAGGATGTGTTTGTGTTATTCCAGATCAGTTTTCAGAGGAGGGGGAAGACGGTAAGGTCGCCCCAGATGGAAGCAGACTGACTAATCCTCGAAAACTGCCAGGAGGGCCAATCTCAGGTGAGATTGGGGGCAGAAAAAATATAACAACTTAAAAAACCAAACAAAACATTCAAAATACCTTCAGACCTTGTTCAGGAGCTTCACTCCTGCCTGTCACTCAACTGAACACCTGAAAATTTGGTCATTAGCGACTTCTGTTGGAGGGTTAATTCTGTCCGTCTCTAACAGATGAGTCGCTGAACTTTGGGGTGAGCACCCTGGAGGAGATCCGGCTGAGGAAAGCCCTGAAGGCCAGCATGAAGAGAGCTGGGTACCCCCTTCAGAACGCTGAAACTGCTGCCAATGGAGAGAAGGAGAACATTAACTCGTTTTTCCGCCCATCCCTCCGTGAAACTAGAGATGGTAAAATCTAGTAACCTACATGAGGGGACATTTGGGATTTTGGGGGTTTGGATGCTGGACTTCTTTCATTCCTCACTGTTTTCTATTTTATCTATTTAATATACTGAACTGTAATTTTTTAATGGCTCATACCACATGCAATAACCAAAAAAGTAACTAATTGCCACATTTTTTATAGATTAGCTCTTTATATTAAATGATGGCAGAATAGTTGTTACTTGCAGCTCTAACAAGAAGGCAGTCACAGTAACGTTCTCACCAGTATCTGTTCCCTTTTCCACTTAGGCCCAGTGGCCTTAGAAGAAACTGGGAGGCCCAGAGGCAGTGTAGCCGAGAGGCTCGGAAAGAAGATAACCAGCAAAGGTAGATGTACATTTTTATTGCTCCCTTTTTGTCCAACCTGTGTCTGAATCTCTCTGAGGATTTCAAATGGCACTAAAAATAATTCTGTTTACTTGCTGGGATTAGTTGCTCATGACCGTTTTCTTTTCTCTAGATGCCAGAAGTGGGGGAGACCTCCCGCTGAAACGAAGCCTGGCTGAGCGTCTCGGTCGAGTTGTGGATGAGGAAGAGTCGTCACTGCCCACTCAGAAAGGTGAGGATGATGATACAGCCAAAAAAAAAAGGACTTACCGGCGTTCACTGAGCATCATGTTCAGTTTTCTACTCTAAATTACGATTAACATGCAGCAAACTTTTGTCAAGGAAATGACTTCGTTTCTGACTGCTAATCAGGAATGTTGTGACTATATGAAACAACATACAAACAGGTTGTCTTTATGGGGCTTCTAGTATTGAGGGTGTGGAAAACAATAATTTTATTCCTCTGGTTCTTCAGGTCTGAAGCCTGTGAGAGAGAGACTTGGTCTGCCAGCTGAACTTGTTGCTCCCACTCAACCAGGTAAAAAGAGTCTGAGAGCTCAACTTTCTCGTGATTGTCCGTTATTTTGTCTTAAAAATGGGAATATGTGATAATCATTGTGATAGTGATGTTGAGCCCTCATCCCTCCCAACAGAAGAGACCAACATGAGGTCAGAGAAAGGTCCGGAGCAGATCCGCATCAAAACCCTGGAGGAAATCAGGCAGGAAAAGGCAGCAAAGTCTGGATCTCAGAGCCCAAAAGAAGGCACTACAGTTTTGGCTTCAGAAACCACCATCTCCAAAACGATCTCTACAAAAGCCCCCAAGGGCACCAAGAGAGCCATCACCATCAAAGACTCCCCTGTTGTCCAGGTCAAGACTTTCTCTGAAATCATCCATGCCAAGAAGAAAAAGCAGGAGGAGCAGCAAAACCAGGAAAAGGTCCCCAGCCCTAAAAAGACCAAGCAGGACCAGGTTAACACCCAGAGCCAGCCGGACACAGCCCTGCGCAGCCGCGCGGCCCCGACTGGGACCGAGGTGAGGGTGAAAACCCTGGAGGAAATCCGCCGGGAGAAGGCGGCGAGGAATCAGGCTCAGAAAGACACAGAAGCAGAAAATGGGAAGAGCCCTGGCACTGAAGAGGCCAACACTAAGAAGCCCCGCCTACTGCGCATCAATAAACCAGCCTCCCTTGGTAAGCCGTCACCTCACCTGTCAAAGCGTTTTCTTTCCTGTTGTGTTGCCACAAGCTTGCAGAGATGCTTTGAGCTCTGTGAGGATACTGGAATTGAAACGTCAAGACGAGCTGAGTTGTTTGTTTTTGTTTATTTCAGAGGAAATGTAAAAAACTGTAACAGGCTTTGTTTTTTTTGCTGCAACCAGCTTCTCTCAGTGCTGTAGTGTCTTTGTTGCTGCTGGGACTGAATGCACCGTTATTTTCTTCTATGATTACTTTATTGTGCCGTTTCCTCGAGTGTCTAACATGATGAATGTGATGTTGACCCCAGCAGGAAGAATCACGACACAGAAGACTGCTGAGGCTCCAGAGAAACCAGTCAAAGCTCCCACTGCTGCTGTGGAGGTACGACCTGACAGACACTGGTTCTGTGCATGTTGAGCCCAGTATTCTGTTGACTGTGACTGATGGCAAATCTCTTTTGTCTTTTCAGATTGCCCCTGCTTCCAGTAACAGCGTCAAGGTCAAGACATTTGAGGAGATCATGCGCGAGAAACGCCTTCGCAAGCAGGAGGAGGAGCAGGCCTCCTCTACCAGCCAATCCAAAAGCTCCCCTGAGGCCGAGCCTCCTCAGAAACAGGCAGCAGGTCCCTCCCTGAAGAGGAAGGCTCCTATTAGAGCCAATCTCACACCCGCAGACTCTTCCTCACCTTCCTCCACCACCCCGGCCTCTGACGTCACCGCCTCCACCCAGAAGTCCCCTGTTCGCAAACTGATCTCCCTCAAACCCAAGGCTGCTTCCCCTGTTCACAGCACTACTGTTACTGTCACAACTACTGCTGCCGTCACCGCCGTGACCTCGGCCTCTGTGAAGCGGAGCTCTCCTCCCCGCCAGGCGGAGGCCGACTCCCTCTCTCAGAGCCCCAGCAGCTCCAGGGAGTCTCCAGCACCCTCACCAACCAAGCAGGCCAGGACAGAACCTCAGGGTCCCGCTGCACAGGAACCCGCTGCTGGCAGAGCACAGACCAGCACGCAGAAGAAATCCCCAGGACAGACTACAGACACTAAAGGTACTGGAACATCGCCTACTCTGTTTTGCAACTCCACATTGAGCTTTTCACCATTCATACATGAGTTTTAGTTGTTGGAACCAGGGATCCTGCCTGTTACTGAATTCCAGGAAAATCATGAAATTTGGAGCAAAGCATTTCAGACGGGGGAGATCAGGGAATTAATGAAGTCTGTGGGGAAATCAGGGAATATGGGGAAATTTAGAAATGGGTCATTTACAGGAACACAGCAGAACGTGTATTCCAACTGGCCTCATTCAGTCATTAGATCATTTCAGCACAACTGGGAGTGAAAACGACCAAAAAACATCAACGATTAGGAGGAACATGTGTAGCTCATTCAAACGATCTATCTTAATTACTGAAGGGATTTTACATTTTGGCCACGTTTGGAAACCCTTGAAAACTGAATGTCTGTTCATTATATCTCATCACTGATTTCTTTGCTTTTCAGTGAGGCCCAAATTGAATGTGAAGCCGTCTGTGATGAAGCCTGCAGCTCAGGTGAAGCCGGGCCAGAAGAGGAAGGCAGCAGAGCGATCGGCCGTCGCTGCGGTCAAACCTCTGAACAGCGCCACCACAGGGCCAGAGGAGCAGCCGCAGGAGTCGGCATGCAAACAGAGGAAGGTAGGTCACACTGAGGCAATGTTTGGTCTGTGGAAAACGAGCAGTTAACAACACATGCCCCTACACCACCACCTGTCCATTTATGTCCATTTACACTGTTCAGTAGATGTGTTGATGTCAACATGACTCTTCATGTGGAATTCACATTTCTTCACATCTTGTGTATACTGCGTTAATTTTCATATATAGAAATTTTCACTTAATTTATACCAAATACATTTATACTCCACACTGTATATTTGGTATATTTTCATATCACACATTTTCATTCATTATTATTTTTTCTACAGCTTGTAACTGCAAGCCCTCACCCTTATGTTTTTTGTACATAACATATTGACATTGTTGGGTTTTATGTTTAATACACCCATTTGCTTTATTCTTATTTTATATATTTGCTGTTGCAGAGATCTAGTTTCCCCACAGGGATCATTGAAACATCATTTGCATCATTACGGTCCCAGCAGATCAAAGAAAAAAGCACAGTGTGTCTAAACAATCCACTGCAGTTCATAACCGTGACCGACTCTTATCTTGTCCTCAGATACTCCCGTCTTCCAGTGTGGAGGCTCAGCTGAGTCCTGCTGTTCCCAGCAGCCCCGGCATCCTGCTGGGCTCCGGCTCCAGTCCGCTGACGGAGGAGCTGCAGACTGTCCCCGTTTTCCAGGAGAGCCCGGTCCAGACCAGGCCCAAAAGGGAGACCTGCACTGTCCCCCAGAGGTAAAGGAGGGGAGAGAAAGGGGCATGGCTGTTTGATGTTTATATCACTCTGTATATACATCATGTAGGAAATACAGCACGTTACTGCTAGAAAATAAAGCCACGGATGGCCATTTGTGTCATGGAAAGCTGCGAGTCTGCACGTTATTGTTCTGGCTAGAAAACACCAAGTTAGTCCACTGATGAGCTCCTCTGCTCACGTTGGTGTGTAAATCAGTGAAATGACCCGTTGTAGTGTTTGATTGGAACAAAAACCTGCAGACTGTTGGTTCGATTCCCAGGCCTCTGTGCTGGTGGGCGGGTGCCTCCACCCTTTCACCACCTGAGCAACCTGTCAAGCTTGTTTTAAGCCATCAGCTCATTCATATTGTCAGGTTCCAGTTCATTTCGTTCCTTAAATCACTGTTACAGTCTCCTGGTCATTCCCATGTGACTTGAATGCAGCATCTCTCTCCGCTCCTGAAGCCTGAGTGAATATTAACCTGCCTCTCTCCTCTTTTCAGCGTCGCACCGAAGACTCCCACTCAGTCCAAGCCACGCAGGCCCAGTGTGGCTGCGTCCCGCGTCGCTCCCGCCTCCAGTGCCGCCTCCAGCTCGGCAGTGGACGACTTTGAGGAGCTGATGAACGAGTTCACCGACGACCACCTGGAGGCGGACGTGGACCCCGGCATCGGAGAGGACGACCTGCTGCAGGAGCTGTCAGAGATGATTGACAGCTAAGGGACCTTAGTCTTATGTTGTCAGAATGTCACCTAGTGACCGTCATGAGGGTTTCGAACAGACGTTTGATAAATGCAACATTCAGTTTTAAGCTTTGCGTTCTTATTGTTTTCTTTACATTTTTAGTCATCTTCTCTCATGTAAGCAGTTTTTTGGCATGATATACATTTCATATGACAAAACCAGGGTTCTTCTACATAACTTTTTTTGTTACTGCTGTTTGATGCTCCTCTTCCTTCTTTCCAAGTCTTGAAAAACACTTCAAAATGTTGTGTAGAACATCCTCAGGTAACTTCTTGTCAGGAATTTGTGAAAGATCGAGTGAAGTGCGCCACTCACTGACTTTAAATCACGTTTCGCTGTTGCAGAGAGAAGTCAAATGTGTATACTGTGTATGCTGAACATGGAATCATGACAAAACAGGGCTAGCAAGCCTCATACTGCTGCACTTAACGGTAGCCTGCCCCCACCTGCTTGTGTTTTCCTTCTTACAAATGTGACTAGGCCTGACTGGTGGAAACTTGTGACAAATAATGTTAGTGTTTGCCTGGTTCCCAGATTATGAATAGGCTGTTTTTTTTGTGATAACCCTGTGAATACAGTAGTAAATGTCAGACCTTGAGAGTCAACGATATTCCAAAATGCATCGAGGATGTTAACATGTTAAAGATTGTTTTGTGTTATATCAGTCTCATGTGGTTTATTAATGTTTCCACTCAGATCTTATGGAGTGCATCTTCTGCCTATTTTTGTCATTTTTTTTATTTATGGTTCTACATTAGTCTTAAATTGTAAAAGTTTTATTTAGAGTTTTGTTTTTTAAACCATGCTTTTACACAGCAGCCATACTTTAAAAATCACAGCTTTCTGGGAAACTTTTGTAAATGCTCTCTGGTCTTACTCTGTGAACGAACAACTCAGGGACTGTTTCTGATCTTTGTATGATCTCTGTGTGATTATGCACCGTGTTTTCATTTCAGCAGTGCCGTTTTAGTTATTTGCACCCACATGTATTTTTCTCTTGTGTAATCATTGCATCGGTTTCTCAGTGTGGTATGAGAGAAGATTAGCTTGTCGGTTGGTCTTCATATATGTTTGCACCTGTTCTGATCCGTTTCCATGAGCTTTCTGATAAAAGTGACTTGTACAAGTTACTCTGTAAATAAAAGATACTTTTAATGACCAGTGGGATCAGTGCGTTATTAAATTACAGTGTATTAGACCAAACTTAGATCCATCTTTTCTTTTTTTTGGGCTTGTGTCCCTTCGGTAAATCTGATGATGAAACTTAAAGACCAATATGAGCTAAGTAAACAGCTCATAATTTTATTGTATGCAAGAAATATTTTTGGTCATAGGTTACTGCAAAACTGCCTAACTATTTCTTATGTGTCTAAAATGTGTAAGTGCCTTTTTGTAACTTGGTGGACTCACTTAGGTCTAACATGGTAAATAGTTTTTTTTGTTTTTTTTTTAACCGCAGAATATATACACAACTAACTATTGTGTATACTGTTTTCTTCATGAGGAAAAAAGCCGAGACTACAGATTGACGCTGACATTGCCGTGGCAGAGGTTGATTAACTGTAGCGATAAACGACTTCAATTTCCAACAGACTTGAAATGTCAGATTCCGTAATTTCACATTCCCTTTTCCCATGACAATGAGATGTCGTTACCATAGAAACGTCACCTGCTCAACGCGCGCCCCACTGACGCTCCGGTATCCCCTTTGGTGGTGTAAAGGAAAAGAAAAATGTAAAGTCAGAGCTAAGTCAGCCCGAGTGCTGCTGTGACAATTTCTCAACGCCAAGCGAAGTTACTCGCCGTTACATTACTCTGAGATGAGTAACGAGTTACTTTTTTGAGTAACGTGTCCCACACTGCCACTATATCTCGTGCTACTTTGGAGTTTCTGGAACGACTGGCAGCTCGGGAGTGTGACTCTGAGCGTCACCAAGTTACCAGAGTTATGCACAGTAAGACCGGAAGTAAGGTGATTTTACCTTCACAATAAGCGTAAAAATGCTGCATTCAGGCAAAATGAGAGCCGTACGTGGGAGCTACACGACCACAGATGTGACATCACATCACATAAAAGTACTGAGAATAGTAATCGCAGTACATATGCTTTCGGGCTGACAATGGTAATAGTTTGAAGCTGTCAGTTGTGATATTTTGTGGCAGTATTCATTATCTTTAAAGTGCTTTAAATCATGTATTTATACCAAGGATAGGAAGGATAAAAACAAAAATAGCCTAAGAAGGCCAGTGATAAACGTAATGAGGAATAATTATGTGGAAACTAATTGAAATGTTGCATTAGAGCGAGTGCAGACCTTCCCATTGAAAACCAATGTACAATAGATCAATAACACTATTGATCTATTGGGCGGCAGCCTTTTGCTGTTGTAACTATAAAACTAGAGGGGAGTGACAACAGAGCACTATGTGTGGCAGTGCACCATCCTGGAAGTGTAGAGTTTATTATGTTAGTAGCTGCTGCCTGATCAAACACTATTGATCTATGGCACGGTGTATTTAATCATTATCAGATTACTAATAAAAACCCTATACTGGTCCCAAGTATCGACTCACCCCCTGTCAGTTTAACTATAGGTCAAATGACGTTCTGGGAGCAAAAAAACCCACACATTTTCACTTTTATGTATTGATTTATTTTGAAAGCTGTACCATGAAGTCGTACATCTGACTCTGGCAGCTTGACAGCAGCATTTGACAGCAGTTAGCTGCCTGCTCTGCCGTCAGCCGTGGAAACTCTTATCTCCGTTCAGTCGAATGCAAACGGAGTTAACTTTACGCCAACTTCATAACAAAACAATCGACTTTAGCACCGATAAACTCACACTGCCCCCTCGTCGTTGCACTTCTAAATGGACGTTGTTCAGGTAGGTGTGTTAGCTAAACTCCCAGGTCTAGCTGACTGGACTTAGCGTTAGCATGTCGCTAGCAAGTTAGCCAACAAGGGCAGGGCCAGTTAGCTGCAAGGTGACTAACAGGTAGCTGTTTGGCTGCTGATATCAGCACTCATTTGTTTGCGGGCTAAAGCTTTGTCTGTGCTGTTGTACTCGCCCTCATTAAACTTAATCACTTTTGTTCCTCTTCTCAGAAAATGCTATCAGGGTTCTCCCTGGATCTGGGACCTCTGAAGGAACCTCTGGGATTTATTCGTGTCCTAGAATGGGTAAGAAAGTTCACAAAGTGTTTACGAAACTTGCTCAGGTTAATTTCTTCAACAAGGCTAGTCATCTAATGTTGCTAGCTTTGTTCAGCCACCATAAAATCCACATTTATCTCCTTTGATCCTTTTGATTTAGATGTTTCTTTCCCATTTGCAGTACAGTCAGTCCAAATCTTAGACAAACTGCAAATAAGAGTGCTGAAGTTGGTTAGAGTCTTGTGCACAAGGCCAGAGATAAACAAGCACTAATTTGTACTAAACAAGCCTCCGTAGCCTGGTGCGGCTCTTTGGCAGTTGGAACCTGGAGACTTGGCTTTTCACCCAATTCACCAGGTTAAATTATGTCCTGAGGTGCTGATTTACAACACTAGCTACTCATTTCCCAAAGAGGAACGTCACATGGTGAAAGGTGGCAGCCTTTTACTGTGTTGTAACTATAAAACTGTAAGGGAGTGGCAAAAGGGCACTATGTGTGGCAGTGGACCATCCTGCAAGTGTAAAGTTTTGTAGTAGCTGCAGCCTGATTTCACAAAAGCTCCCAGTAAGCAGCAACGCCCACATCAGGAGTGTCGTTGTTTGAGTTGGACTGGCCTCAGTCGCCATTTGTAAGTTAAAGAGATATCCATCTGCAGTGAATGGGAGCTGGAGCTCATTATCTAATGTGGAAAGTGTTGCAGCAGAGCTACTGGGAAGCAGCTCTGCCTGGCTGCTGCTCGGAATTTCAGCTGCTGCAACACAAATAGCTTGGATTCATGTTGTAGTGCAGCTCAGGGAGCACGCTCTAAAGTTCGCTACTGTGTGAGTCTGTGTGTTTGTCTCTGGAATGAGAGGTGTGTATGGACTGTAGACTAAAACAAAAAAAGCCTCAGGCACATCAGCAGCAGCCGTCTCTTGTATCAGGTCTAATACTGGTGCTGCTCTTTATTTATGCTGGGCGCACACTGCTGTGCCAGCTCGGCAGGGCTGTGTGTATTTAAGGCGTGTGCGTTCCTGCAGCCGCCGTGGAGTTCGACTCCAGCTCTCTATCGAGCTATTCAGCAGTCACTATCGAGCCTCGTATCAGACTGACAGAGCCGGAGCAGCTGCTCATGGCTGAGATGTTGTTGACTGGTTTTCCTCCTCAGCCCTCCCTGCTGCTCGGTGTGCTGCTGACAGTGGGAGTGACAGGGCCGCCGCCCAGGAAACTCACTGTGAACCTGCTGCTGCTGCAGGGGGAGAGAACGCTCTGAAAGTGCCTGATCTTTGGCTGAATTTAGTGTAAACACTCCAGTTAATTGCATATTTGGCTAGTAAGAGATGTTCTGGCACACTCAAGAGTCTTTAGCATTTGAACATTCATGCAAACTTTGAGATAAAATGATCAAAAGGTAAGTTTGTTAAATGATTGCTGCATAAATAAATGCCGCTAAGAATGACAGCAGACTTCAACAGTGCTGAAACGATCAGTTGATTAATCAGTTAGTCGATCGACTAACTGAATTCATCATAATTTCAGTATTCAATAAATAGTTTTGGTCAGTTAACACGCCAAGTAAACATGCCAATACTGTCTGATTCCAGTTTCACAAAGATCAATAAGACGTCTTCCTTTTCTCGGTTCATATCATCATAAAATTAATACTTTGTTTTTTTTGGCTGCTGCTCAGACTGAGGAAGCAGTTTGAAGACATCACTTTGGACTCTGATCACTTCCATCATCATGTCAGTATCTTTCACACTAAAGTGATCAGTAAGATACAGCCCTGCATATTTTGGACAGACAGTACAGAGCAGATGCAGACAGGCTGTGCAGCTGAGTGCTCAGTAGCTCTGGGTGAACATGTTGACCCCCCCTCCCCCACTCCCCCGGGTAGATGTTTATAATTGATATTGCTGAATGTCAAACGGGGAGCTGCCTGCCACGTGGACATTAGCCACCCACTCCCATTTCTCACTGTCAGGTCGTCACCTCAGAGAGAGGCGGTGCGCCTTTTGCACAACCACAGCCTGGTCTCTTTGTTTTCGGCTCAATCGTATGTTCCTCTCGTTGTCATTAACGAGCTACATTCACATAAAGTTAGTTACACATTAACTTATTAGAGTTAAAATGTGGATTAGTCTGAGCCATTTGACTAGTTTTGCCTGCTGCCTCTAATCTGCCCTGCCACTCCCTGATAACACACACCGTGTGAGGGAGGGCAGCCAGGAATGCCTCAGTCAGGGAAACCCCCTCCCCTCCTCAGGCCGGCCCGTTCCTCCGAGGTCTCAGATTGGCCCGGCCGGGTCAAACAAGGCTGGCGTGAAAGCTGAGAAATGTTGTGGAGCTCCAGAGACACCTGAAAGATGAAACCTGTGCCCTAAAGTGCTCACCAGGCTAGACGCTCGCTAAATACCGCGCTCCATCCATTCCTCTGTGTGTGTGTGTGTGTGTGTGTGTGTGTGTGTGTGTACTCTCATGCAGCTCTTCACACACACTGCAATCTGCAGCCTGGCCCGTTCTGCTCAAGCTTTAAATTTATAAATAAGTCAAAGAAAAGCATCCTGGTGATTTGGGAATGTGCCTCAGCAGATGTGGGTGTGCAGCAGAGAACAAAGGACATTATTCTTGGGAGGAAGTAGGAAAGCGAGCGTCACATGCCTCAATCAGATGCTTTTCATTGGAGGAAGGACCTCCTTTGTCCCAAAATGTTTCTAGTGTTTCTTATGTATACACAGCTTACAGGACGTGTACCCCATCATCTCCACTCAAACTTCATGGTACGGTTTTGAGAAACGACCAGGAGAAGTTTCAGGCTAAATGAACAATTCTATGATTTTTATGCCTTTGTGTCTTATAGCCTGCTGTGAAGAACACGTTTACACATTTCTGTCACATCAGCAGTCTGCATGTAGGAAGTGACGAGGCCGACAGAGCTGGTCAACGTTTTAACCACGCCCACTATCTGTGGGGCAAGAGTTCCCGTTGCCATTGGTTACATATCGACATGCTGAGAAAAACAGATGAACGATTTTCTGTTTTTCTATCAAAACAGTAAACTAAACCTCAGTTCTCCACGAGGTGTGAGATTGAAACGTTCAAGACAAGTCTAGCTGAGTAAAGGATACAAAAAAAACAAAAATCATAGTTTTTGTGAATTGTTCCTTTAAAACTGCCCCAAATATTGTTCTGAGTGTCATATCCACAAAGACATCTTCATGTTCTCCCTCTGAATGAAACCCACTCAGTCACTGCTCTGTTTTCACACCAACATCACAGATGAACTTTAAGTATGGAAATAAATCTGGTCAAGTCTTAATTTTAGCACCTGGCAGAATCAGTTTCATCCACGTTCAGTGTGACTGAAGGTCTTCCCCGACCCCCCACTGACCCCCGACTCCAACCAGAGAAGTTTTTCCAGTGTCGGAGGATTCTTCTCACCAGCTGTCGGGTTAAAACCTTGAATGAAACCTGCCTCACCCCGCTTTCAGGAGCGAGAAGAATTTCACCAGTCTGGCTTTCAGTGGAGAGTTTTAGTGTCACATGATGGTCTGAATTCTGTTTCAGAGGCTTTACCAGCCTGACGAGAGGCTGGTTATGTGGAAAAAGCTCAAAACT
>OMLF01056395.1:16288-28166 GCA_900302615.1 Holocentrus rufus | reverse complement strand
TTTTCCTCTATTCCAAGGTGAGATGTTTCTAGACTTTCTGGGATATTTTCATTTTCACTCTTTCATTTTCAGCTAATTAGCTGTAATGTCTATTATTTAGATTAAAATATGTTTTTATTTGAGTGATACGCTTCATTTAGAATTAGTAGTAAATCCAGCTCAAGTTATTATATCACAATGTAGATTGTTGCTCATGTCTCAGATGAGGCTCTTCAGCGTGTGTGTGTGTGTGTGTGTGTGTATGTGTATGTGTATGTGTGTGTGCCTGTCCACTGGAAGAAGTGTGTGCGTCTGTGTATGTTTACACACATAATAGATCCACAAGTCCTGTTCTGTCACCTCTGTTATGAGTGCAAGCATGTGATGTTTTGAGACTGTGTGTGTGTGTGTGTATGTGTGTGTGTGTGTGTGCATCCGCGTGCACCAATGTTCATGACCTCATTTATTTACACGTCTTTTGCATAAACACACACTTATGTCATCTGCAGTGCACAGTGTACATTTATTATATTTGTTTTTCATCTGCAAAGATAAATAGTGAGATTACACACGTGTCTGGACACACAGACACACACACACACACACACACACACACACACACATCAGCATCACTTATGCCTCATCAAAGTGTGTGTGTATGCATGTATGTGTGTGTGTGTGTGTGTGTGTGTGTGTGTGTAAATAGCCCCCCCACGACCCTCATTAGGAAAAAGCGGGTATAGAAGACGGATGGACGAATGAACTATTCTAATGAAGCAGAGAAGCCACACAAATAATCATAAAACAGACCTCCGGGCAAACAATAAAGTTCTGTGGCCCCTACAGAGAGAGGATTTCTCCACTGGAGCTGAGTCATGAATTTACATGAAGAAGAAGCATTGAAGCAGATGGCAGCGTGCTGAACTCCCTGGTGAGACATCAGACCCTGTGGAGGCCTTGAGCTATAGCCACTTAGCGGGGATTGCTTCATTGTGTGCAACACTTCCTTCACATTGGATTTCCTGCAGGATTTATATGTCAAGATAAGCAAGGAGAAGAAGAAACTAAAAGAGAGGGGAGAAAGAGCCATTCTGACATGAAATAGCAGGTAAACACAGGTGTTGCTAATCACATTAATTAAGTTTTAATTAGGTAAAGAACCTTAACAGAATACATCAATGTTTTGGGCAAAATACCTTTATATATTCACCTCTGTACGTCCACTAGTTTGGTTCCAATGGTTAGCATTTAGTGTTAGCTTAGCATAAAGACTTGAAGACTACAGGAGACGTTAGCCTAGCTGTGTCAAGTGAAAAAATAAACTTCATAGCAACTCCGAAGCAGCATTATAATGCTAGACAGAAGGATACATGTGTTCAGCAGAAGGATATGGCGAGAGGATTTTTTTTTTCACTTGGACAGAGCTTGACCTGTCTGCCAGACAAACAGACAGACAGGCAGAAAGATGCCTGGGTCAGGGAGAAACATGAGGCTCTCTGCAGCTGCTGCTGCCTGTGTTGTCAGGAAGACACGTGCAGAGACGAGAGATGAACAGCAATACAATTTTTACAGTTCCACAGTACAAAATAACTCTGATTTATCTGTCAGAGGCTCATCAGTGCTAATGACTCAAACATCACACCAGGTAATGAGATCTCTGTCTTTACACTTTCCTGCTCTTACACACTTTACACAATACAACTTCCATCCAATTAGTTGCAAGTTGTAAATTATACTTTTACCGTTGTTATGTCACCAAACTCATATGGAACATTCCAAACAATGATGCAAACCCAGTTCATGTTTTTCATTTGATTCTGATTGGTCAATCAAGGCATTCTGTAGCCTCTTATTTTTTATAATACAACAGTTAGATCCGGTCGAGTGATTTGATTGGTCAAGAGGTCCTCCACCAGTGCTGATATACAGCATAACAGCACTCTGAGGTTTAACTATATGTATTACTGCGCTTTACAAGTGTTATGTAATAATCTATATTAATGTCTGTGAAGCACATTGCAACAAACTTTGTACCGCGACAGCGTCTTCAGAGGAGGACGAGAGGGAGCAAAAAATAGCCTGGAGACTGCTGTGCCAACTTCCAGGTGTGTTCAGAGCTGCTAGCTAGCCTGCGCTAGTGTGTAGACCTATACCATAAAGTAGCAAGCTAGCTTGCAGTCGGGAAATTGCGTTGCTTAACAATGATTCAGTCGCTTGAAATCTTACAGACCTGTTTGTGCTGGTGGAGCGGAATAAATATTTAAACAAATCATGATCTAATGTCCAATGTTACCGTTATTTGAGAAATGCTGTTGTTGGTAGAACAGTCGGAAAAAGGGCATTTTGGAATGTCCCTTTAATTAATGTAACACCTGTGTTTACCTACTATATCATGTCAAAATGGCTGCTGTGAAAAGGCTCCATTGGAATATAGAGGGCAGAGGGCAGCCATGTGTGCAGATGGACTTGTTCTGAACAGAGGTGCAAAGTGCACTGCCCTTGTCCAGACAGAGAGAAACTCAGATATACTGTTAAGGAGAGACAAAAATAACAAAAAGAAAGGCGAGAGAGCTAAATTGATTTGTTGGAGATCAAAGCACGCTGCACCAGCAGGCTGCAGGATACACAGAAGGAACCTGAGCGCTTGGTCAAATAGCATCAAAAGAGTTTCTCTGTCTCGCTCCATATTTTTAAACTCCTCTTTCTCTCTCTCTTGTTTCTCTCTCTACCCTTCTCTTTCATATTGTTCATTCGGTCTTACTCTCTTGTCTCTTTTCCTCTTTGTCCTCATTTATCTGTATTCATATCAAAGCCACCCCCCAACACAACCACCACCAACACTCCCAGCCTCATCAAACCATTGCATCTCGTTCCTAAGATGTAAAATTGCTGCTGTTAGTGGCTTAACAGAGCAGCACCACTAAATATTTCAACCTGCGCATCGAAGCCACAGCAGCAGGGTATGAGTACAGTGTGTGTGTGTGTGTGTTTTATCTGCACCAGTGCTGGACTGTCTCACTGGTGGATTCAGCTCCAAGTCCAAGTGATCCCCATCTTGAGTGCTAAGATGATAATTTGACCGATACATGAGATGCTATAAGCAACATAACATTGCTTGGATGACACACAGTTTCCTCTGTGTGCATGTGTGTGTGTTTGTGTGTTTGTGTGTGTGTAAAAGGCTGTTCATCAACTTGAGTCATCAGCTTGATTCCTCACAGATTCACATACACATGATTCAAGCCATTTTAAATTGCCTTTACATTCCTGCAGATGTTCCTTTTCTCCGCGAGGCAAAACCATGAGAGAAAAGTTGTTGTGTTTTAAGGCAGAAACATCTTCCACATCAAAAACATTTTCCAACAGACCACTTGTTTCCAGTGGCCAAGCGTGCACTTAAAGCATCAAGTGGCACTCAGTGCACATCTGCTGTGAAGTTGGTTAGATTCACTACAAGCGGACTAAAGTGGCTTTTTGAGTTTTCTGCTGCCACGCTCATCGCTCAAACATTTTGAGGCAAAGTGACTCACACTTGAAGCTGAAATCCGCAGCTTCCGGCATGTTTTCGCTCCATGGTGGCGACGCACTGCAAAGACGGTGAAGCACGTTTAGTGGAAATGTCATCGACTGGCCAGGTAACACAAACATGTTATTTAATGAAGTGTTGAAAATTGAGAACAGGAGTTATGTATGAAAAAAAGTTTTAAAAAGCCTGCCGTTACTTTTTGTGTAAAAAGAGTTGAAAAATAAACTGTAGAAGCTGTTTAACGGTAGTGTAGCAGCCTGTCCTTGTCCATGAAAACAGAAAATGTTGTGAACTGGATGTTTGGCAGAACAAAGACGATAATTTGGACATCAATAAAAAAGGGTAGAGAGGGTCTCCAGCTATGGCAACTGTTTTAGTTTTACCATATATACCAAAAGGATACCATATCAATACACTTATAAAAAAAAAAATGAAGATTTCAACTTTAATACGTTTTGGGCAAATTACCCCATGCCATTCCATGCCATTTTCTCTGTGCGTCCACTGGTTTGGTTCCTATGGTTAGCATTTTGTGCTAGCTTAAGTCTACAGGGTTAGAGTTTGCAGGCTATCAGCCTCGCTCCATCAAAGTGAGGAGAAAAAAAAAGAGAGTCGATGTTAGGAACTACCATCTAACTATATAGTTTCTATCATCTAGCTTTTCCGAAAAAAAATTTTTTGATTTTGTTTTTCAATTCCAATTGTATCTCAAATACACATGATACATTGTGTAAATAAGACAGCTTCAGAGTTGTTGTAAGGTTTATTTTTTTCACTTTGACAGAGCTAGGCTAATGACTCCTGTAGATATCAAGTCTTTATGCTAAGCTAACATGAAATGCTACCCATAGGAACTGAACCAGTGGACGTACAGAGGTGAAAATGGTATCAAACATCTTATCTCAGTCTGGGTAAGTCAGAAAAAGGGAATTTTGCCCCAAAATGTTGCAGTATTCCTTAAAGCTTTTCCCCTGAAAACAACCAAACTATTTTGACCTTTATCATAACAAAGTAGCCCAGTAAGAACAGTTGAAGTGTCAAAACTGGGACAAAAACCTGAAAATGAACCCCAAACTGCTGCTTTAAAAAACAGCAGGGGGAAACACTGCAGGTCCAAATTAATGAGCTGCACCAATTTTGTGCAGCAAAATGCATCATAAAAGCATTTTATATGACAGTGGGAGGGGATCTGGGGCTGCAGGCTCACTGAACACTCAGTGGGGGTGGAGACAATCCCAGCTCATTACATCGTCGCCGCTCTAAGCCTTACAGCAGTACATCAGACGTGCCTTCATGTGTTACTCAGCAATGCAAGTCTACCTGTATACACAGCAACTGCTCTCTTTCACTGATTCTTATTTTTTGTGCCAATATGGGCCAAATTGGGAAGAAGGGCTTCAAAATCCTCAGCTGTGTGTATGTGTGTGTGTGTGTGTGTGTGTGTGTGTGTGTGTGTGGGTGGGGCGTGGGGGTGTCTGACATGTAAAAATCATCAACTTGATTTATTTTTACCTTAGCAGAGTCACAGATTTAACCCAATTTCAATGGACCTGGAATTGTGAAATGTAAATTCCAACAGTTTATACTTCTTCAGTTTCTAGTGCTGCGATGGCCGAGTGGTTAAGGCGTTGGACTTGAAATCCAATGGGGTTTCCCCGCGCAGGTTCGAACCCTGCTCGCAGCGAAGTGTTTATATCACTCAGACACACACACACACGTCTGCTGGTAATGTGAAGCATCCTGTCTTCCTTTACACAAGTAATTAGTGTAGCTTCCTCACAAGGAGACAATGGGGGGCCACTGACAACACACACAGAGGCAGAAGGCTCTTTTAGTGGCTCTTTCTGTCCCTGTGAAGACACTCTGACCTCAGCAAATAACACTCACACACACACACACACAACATAGCAATCTTGTTGCAAAATGGCAGGAACATAGATCACACGGTTTCCTTCCCCCTTCTCCAGATAGTACACTCACAGAACACACACACACACACACAGTCTTGCACCCCGTCACCTCCCTGTCCTTTCTGCTGCACTAAATCCTTTAAGCCCGGCAGGTCGTAAAGTGAGGGACCCTGCTGCCTCCGTTTTATGGCCAGTCAACGAGGGGCGACACCTCCTGCTCCTCACTGCGCTTTGTTTTCTGCCACTGCTGCACTTTGAGTCTCCACATTTAATGCGTCTAGGCCATAAAAACTGAACCTGTGTCTGGACAACAACAGATTTTTTATTGGGTTTGTTTATCTGGGAAATGAGTCCGAGATGCGAGGGAGGAGGAGAGGGAGGGATAAAGGAATGAAGGGAGGAAAGACGGGATGTAGGGCAGGAAGAGAGATAGGAAGAAGAGCAAGGATGGAAGGGAGGAGGGAGGGAGGAATGAAGGGTAGGAGTGAGGGATTAAAGGAGGGAAAGAGAAGAGAGGGAAGGGAGGAATTTTACATGACGTTTACATGAGAAACTGGGCAGCTAGACGTTGAGCGCTCGTCACCGGGCAGAAGACACAATCCAGCTCGTGTACGTGGATTTCTCTTAATCCCTTACCCCGATTTCTGAAATGGGCGATCCCATTTACATAGCAGTTGAGAAATCGGGGAACCACTGTCCGAGGCGAGTGATCCGATTTCTTAAGTGCATGTAAACGCAGTAAAGGAATGAAAGAACGGAATGTGGAAAGAAGGAACCAAGGAAGGAAGGGTTAGGGGAGAAAGGAAAGAGGGAGGGGAAGTACAAAGAAATTCATTTTCTTTGTCAATTTCCACCGGAAAAACTCCAGAAGTATTCGATATTCGATCAGTCACAACACAGTGTTCCCCAAAACGTATTCCCCTCAGAAACAACCGAGACAGCTGGCTAGCATGGAGGATATGTCAGCAAAACTGGTGAAAGAGGACAGCGAAAGACGTGGAAGATCCATGACACGGAACGGAATTCATTTTGCAAAGTTCCAAAAGAGTTGAATCGAAAATATGTTTTCAAATGTCCATTTCTGCTCAGCAGCTAGCTAGCTAGGCTTTGGCTAATCAATGAATAAATTAATTACTTTATTTGCTACTCATTTTCAGTGCTTGTGAGGTACAGAAATTGCGGGAGCCAACACGTCTGGCTTCAGAGACTAGAAGGAGACAAGAGAGGAAGAGTGGAGGACATGAGAAAAAAGAATAGATAAAAGAGGGAAGAGGGCAAGTGAAGATAAATACAATAAACATTATATACTGTATGTAGTGGTAGTGACACCATGGCAATCTATCCAATCACAATTATTAGAGTTATTTTATATTTTATATTGCTAGTCTGTAGGTGAATGCGTGTAGTCTGTGAATGTGTGTGTGTGTGTGTATGGAAGGATGAGGAAGAGGAGGAGGAGGAAGAGCAGAGAGAAAATGTGAAGAGAGAGTGAATGAAAAAAAGCCTTCACAGATCCACCATTAAAAATACATCACTACTCAGTCTGGTCTGATAAATGATTCATTCATTCATTCACTCATTCACTAATTCATTAGCCTGTTTCTTTAGTCTCTGGTTTAACCACTCATTTAACAAATCAATTATTCATTTAGGGTCACATGATTAAAATGTGTTTGTATTCCATAACAAACCACCAGCAGGTTACAACGAACTCACTGTAATACTGATGTTAGCAGTCACTCTTTATGAAGATTAGAGTTGAACTGGCAAACAAAAGGATCATTTGGTTGATGCTGCCTGGCAACCTAAAAATACTCAGTTTTGATGGGAAACTGTGTGCCCTGCTACACTGCCAGGTTTTTTTCCTGTGTTAGTTTTTTTCTGGTTAGTCCTGCCTCTCTCTCTCTCTTAACACAATGTATTCTGTGGCAAATTTAGAATCCAACTCCCAAAGTCCGAAAACAAAGCGAGCTCCAGCCAAAACAGCAGCTGACAACCTTGACTCAGTGACACAAGGACAGAAAGACTGCGGCAGAGAGAGAGAAAAACAGAGAAGAAGAGAAGCAGGCGGGCAGGTTTGGACGGAGAGATAAAGACAAAGGCTGGCATAAAAATACATGGCGAGAGACATGAACGCTCCTGTTCAGACTGCAAACAAGAGTGAGATTGAAAATGAGATACATTTCTCTTCGTGCTGCATGCATATTTTCCAAACCTGTATGGTCGAATCAACAGATAAAGAAAATATCTTGCATCAAAACCTGTATATTTATAGCACATTTTCCAGGCTACATAAAAAAGCGATATTCTGGAAAAAACGACAATTCCTGTAATTCATTAATATTATATAAGTGATAGAAGTAATAATATAAGTAAAGTTAATGGAACATTAGGAATCAATTAAATTTAAAGAGTACACAGTAAACTGTCTTGTCTTTAGCTTTAGCCTCCTTCTTTCAACTTATTAAGCTAAAAAAATATGTGTTTTTTTGGCTTTGTTTGCTAGCTAACTAGCCAGTGGGCTTATTTAGCAAAGTTCCTACCCTACGACTCACAGAATACGACCCACAGGAACATTTTTAAAAGCTGTGTAAGTTGTGTTTTCTCCCTCCACAGTCTTTGTCGCTCTTTCTACTGTGTCGCTTTCTGCTGGCAGGGGCACAAATTTAGGAAACGCTCCAGTGGGTTGTTTTCAAGGGGGGGGAACAAAAGACCTATGGGGTCATTTTTTGGGGGAGGACCATCTGAAGCAACTGCCGTTATGCTGCATTACATCGAATTCGGAAGTCGGAAAGTTCTGAGTCAGCATCTCTGAGTTCTAAAAATGCATTCCAATGAATGTGTCATAATGGTCATAATGACAGGTAGCAATTAGCAATTAGGGGTTGTGGGCACAGCAATGGGCCTGAATACACACACAGTTACCTGAATTATTTCTATATTTCTATAGTAATTCAACAGCATGAAACATTGAAAGGACGGTGAATTTAAGCCTATTTAGGCGTAAGCTATCCATTTTATTTTTATATTTTCAAATATTAAAAAAACACAGAAGTAGTTTAGAAATGCAGCTAAAGGCTTCCGTTCACAGCCGCTGTTACCGAAACGCTCGACTTCCAATACAGCTGCCACACAGAGCAGCTACATCAACTCAAAGTCTCTCTGAACCGGTCATGCTAATGAATCCATTCCGCTTCTGAGCGTAAGACAGACACAGCAACACGGGGTGAAGAGTGAGGAAAAAGAAAAGGAAAGCAGCATATTGAGAGAGACGGTGAGAAAAATAAAGATTGGACAGAGAGAGTAAGGCTGGGATCACATAGGTTGTGGAGGAGTGATTTTTTTAAATTATTGTCAATGAGTCTGAAGCGTTTTGCACGCTGCTCTTGCACACCAGGCGCTTCGCGTTCATTTGCCCCTGGTGCCTTGCCGTTTTTGAGGAAGCGCCTGAACCGAGTTGAAAAGGACTCTACTTTGATGTGCTCCAAGGAAAAAATGCCCCACGTCACTCGTATATTGGATTCAATGGCAAAATAAAGGCAATATGGCCAACCTACATCCTATGTGATCGCAGCCTAAAGCTGGCATCAGTCGCTTTCAGTTTCCTAACAACTTCAACCCGACAACCACAGAGTCACAGAGTCATGACCTTAGCAACCTCTGGCTGAGTTCAACGCTGCTTTTCATCCACAGTGAAAACTAACAAGTTCACTCCACATAAAAAAGAAAGCCTGGCTGCACAAAGGTCTCATTGTGCTTTGTGATTTCCAACGTCATCATATTTCAGCATGTAACTACTGGTTGTCTTTATGCAGAGTCCAGAAAATTACAGAGCAGTGTGGAGTGACACACTGGCACACTCACACTATGGTTGGTGTCCCGCAAGGAAGCCTGTTTCTGTAAAAACACAAGTTTTAGAGCATCTGGGTTGTTTTTCCCCCACTGCTGCTGCATCTAGGTTTACATTTTAATAATGTGGACCGTTTAAAAATTAAAAGGGAAGGAAACATCAAGGCTTTGGCTTGGTTTGGCCTGGTCCACAGTTCAAGATAGGGTTCAAATACAACGAAAAGGAAGAATATTAACAGAAAAGCCAATGCTGTCAAAGGATACTGTTTTTGAAATTTAAACATCAGCCTTCAGAATGAGCTTTCGTGATTTTTCCTGCCTCAACTTACTGCACAACCCATACTTGCATCTTTGTGAAAGCGTTTCTACTGACGAAAAGGAATTTTCTCTATGATGATTATTGACACATTTACAGATTTTCACAAATTTACAGCAAAAGTTGCATGTGCAAGATGCTAAATGTGCATTGTTGGCCATTCACATCATCAGATTTACAGATTGCAAACTTTTCTTTTTCCTGTTTCACCATTTCAAGTTTCTATACATGGGCGAAATCAGTTGCAGCGTGCAGGATGACATGTAGCTTCTGCACACATTCTCCCTGACACACACTTGCTGCTTATCTGTGTGACAACAGCCTGCACCAAACTGACTTTGCAGCACAATGTCTTCTATTGTCTTCTTCAGCTGTGTGAGGGCGGAGAGACATGGAGGCTCAGGTTACACCTGCCAGGCCGACTGTGTTACATCAGAAGCTGCTTTTTAACCCCTTGTGACCCGCATCTGCTTTGAAAAGGGGAAAATTCAATCTTGAAAAAAATCAAATAAAAGCAGACCTTTCTTTTCCTCTCTGAACATCTATTTGATATCCCTCATCGTCCTTTTTTTGTTGGTTTTCCATTTGCATCATGTCTAATGGTTCTCATATATGATTTTATGTTGTGCAGTTATCTGCACTGGGAGTATCACTGTGTGACTTTACAGTATTCCTGTGGCTGGTGGGAACATTGTCTATTGATTTGTAAAGTGGATTTCTTTGATTTTTTAAAAATTGTTTTTATGGACAGAGCCTGGAGGCAACACACACTCTTCACAAGCTCATTAAATGAAAAATGACTTCACACTCGGAGTACAATTTACATATTCTGATGATAAGAGTTTCATGTTTTTTACCTTAAGGCAGTAAACCAGAATTTATTTATTTATTTTTATCAGCTGATAAAAATAAACTGTTACAGCCTCACTTTGCCACATCAATACCATTAAGGTATCTTCCATTTTTAAATGAAAACTCCCCTTTAAATACTTTGACATGGACAAAAGACAGCTATCAGTAATGTATCTTGCATTCCTTGGATCATTTTGTTTGATGGATTTTTTTCCTTATTACTGCAGATAACTGGCCAGTGTTCAGAATGCAGCTATACAATGGACTTTGATAGCAGAAGATGGTTCAATGATCTAAAAGATCAATAGTAAATGGGACTTTTTGGTACATGGGGGGATCCTGGGAAATGTAGGCAATCTCTCATTGGATTGCACTGAACTATGATGATATGCAGTGGTGGACGTTTCCAGAGCCAGAATGAACTTTCAGTCATAAAGATTTTTTGCTGAAACAAGAGACCCTCTTTGGTGTTGCAGTTCATGTTTTGCTTGATATCCTATTACAAATCCCTCAGTCAAACACAGGCGGCTGATTGGCTGAGTCCATCTGATCCTGCGGGACTCATAGCCTGCCAGTCTGTTTTCAAAGCACACACAGCGTTTGTTCTTGTCACAGACAGGAAATGCAACAGTATTGACTATCAGAGCGAAAGTATCTGGCCAATGGTCACTGCTGTGTGTGTGTGTGTGTGTGTGTGTGTGTGTGTGTGTGTGCTCATCTGGTTGCTAAATCAAAGGTGAGTCTCGGTCTAATGCAGCGACAGTCTAGACTGTTTGGACGGCTCGGGCCTGTTTTCCACTCCGCTGATGTACAAAGCAGACTGCAGCTGAGTCAATAGGAAAGCCATTCATCCCATCCAGACAGACTGTGCTTTAATACCGCCGGCTTCCCCTTCACTCCCGGCATTGACTTTTCTCACGCATCCCGCTCATATCCAGCGATTAATATTACATTCAGACCTGCCATTAAAATGTCTTCGGGATGGCTTAAAGAAAGGAAAGCGTTCTGGACTGCTTGTGATCGTACATGCACTTTTCCTTACCGTTCAAACCACAGTCTGAGTCATCTCAGACAAAAGTGCACATACGCAGTGTTCAAGAGTTAGTTCAAAAGACGATTTTTGTCAAGAGCTTGTCATTAATATTGATGGTTTCACTGGATGACATTGACAGCAGTTCCCCAGTCACATGTCTCCTAACTGTCAATTTGATTAATGGCCATTTTAAGTGGACTTTAGTTTGAAACAATAATCCATAATGTTGTTATATTAGAAAAAAAATGAAAAGAAAAGAAACAGTTAAAAAAATGGTGATATTGGTACTTAGTATCCCAAATTAATTTTTCATATAAATAAAGGTCTATATTGATTGACTGATGTAACACAACAGTGGTCCAATCTATATTCAGTTCAGGAAAGCTTTTCCCTTTGCTGTTCCAAGCAGTCAG
>OMLF01056394.1:34342-54889 GCA_900302615.1 Holocentrus rufus | reverse complement strand
GGGGAATGTAAATGATACAGTGATATTAAGGGGCATTAAACTAGTTGATGACATTTTGGTCACATTAATGAAGACTGGCACTGTAGACTAAGAGGAGGGAGCATGAGGGACACGAAACAGACAGCTTGTATGTGATGTCACTCCGTTTGGCTCGAACCGCAGCTGAGGAAACTTTTGAATAAACTCGTCTCATTCACTTCGGTTCCGCTCTTTGAAAAACTCTATATAGCTTTGGCATGATGTGTTGCAGCAACATTTTGTCTGTCGTGCGCTCCTGTAGACTAAACTTCTACACCAGGCCTCTTCCTCTCGCTCTCTGCCAGCATGCTGATAAAGCTCTATCCCACCGTAGCTGATCTCAGCCGGCATGGCCGTTGAATTAATTGTTAATGACAAAGGCAACTTTCACTCTGCGTGGTTTCCTGCCCACATTTGGATCGCTTTCAGAGCCTCCGTTCCTCCTGATAGGAAATGCAACCCGAGATGTGTGAAAACAGTGTGTATATTGTTGTTTAATTGGCCAGCACTGTAGCTCATCCCAGGCCTGGTGCACGTGCTGGAGGGGTGTGTGTTTCCCCAACAGGAAAGAATAAACCCAAGCTCAAATCATAGGAAATACACCAGATCTGCTGCTTCAAGGCCCAGTTGCCTGCCATATGATCTCTATAAACCAAATCACTGCTGGCTTTCTTACAGGCCAGCAGGCGCCTAGGGCATGCACATGCTGTAATGAAAGCCAAATGCAAGTGACAGTATGTGGTGTGCTTGAAATAATGGTATTTCTCTATGCTGCTATTGTCCAAGTATCTATGTTTCTGTTGATAAATTGTGCACCCTCTTATGTTCTGCAGACTTTGCAGTTTTTAATGGTAAACTTTACCAGTGTACCAATAAAATGTGTGAATGCCATATTGAACTGATGCATTAAAACTGAAAACCACAAAACATTAAGAAGGAAATATGCTGTATTATGTGTTTTTTAAAGGAGTGGTAGGAATATTATCTTGTCATTTATATGTTTTTAACTTTCAACTTAAGTTGAAACTATATTAGTATGCTAACTGGCCCAAAATTGGAACACATTTCACAAGGTGTTAATTTCAGTTTTAAATGGTACATTTGCCTTCATAACAAGTTGCCACATGTGTAGAAATGTCTCTCAACATCTGACTGTAGAACTCAACTTCACACGCTCGACATTGTTTTCAAACTTGCTTGCCTGAAGTTTACAAGACTTTTCCTGATTATTTAGTTCTTACATGACACAACATGTAGGTGAACTGCCAACCATTACAAATTTCAAACAGTCTGGCTGCTCATAAGCGTGGCTGCAAAGGAAATCTGATGTTCATACAGTATGTTTCCAATGTGACATTACAATGCCACATTAGCCTCACCATTGGCAGTTAACATCCTCTTTTCTCCTCCATTTGATTTGTAATACTGGAAATGTTCAAGATAATTGAGCCGTAACAGATCAATATAATCTAATAGAATTAACAGAGGTACAACAGGTAGGCATCACTAAACAAACACATACACATCAGAGTTTTTGCATTCAGTTCGAAACTGCACGCAATAAATGCTTACTGCAGTGCCTGGCAGCATCAGAGGAACAGAGTAGTAAACACAAAGCAGACGGATGATGTGGTTCTCCATTGCAGCAGTATGGAATCAGTTGGGTCTGTATCCTGCCAGTCCACCAGCAGTCGTAGTTGGAAAAAACACATTATTATTTCTGCAAAACCATGACTTTTAAAAACGTGCTAATAAATTATTATCAGAATTTTCTCCACCAGGAGATCATGCATTTTTTTGTGTGTGTCCGTGAGTCTGTCTGTCCGCAGCTAATCTCACAAACTACTGGGCCCATCAGCTTAAAACTTTTTGTGCACAGTTAAGACTGTATGATAAAGAACCTCTTGTGGTTGCAGTGATTCAAAAACTTTGAAAAAACCTTCATTCTTGTTACTTCTGCTCCCTCACTCCATTCATTGTCTCTCTATCTCTTTCTCTCTCATTCTCTCTTGTACTACCGTGTCTATCTGCCTAATAGGCTTTTTTTTTATCTTATTGTGGCTGTGCTCGCTCTTATGATGGGTGAAAAAATCCAGGATGTGCGCTGTGTTTTCTGGGCGGGTTTATAAAGCACACTGCTGCTGAAAAAACTCTGTGTCTATGACAACAATGTTGAAATATCAACATTTCACTACTCTAAGTTGTACAAAGTTACAACTATCACCTGAGTGACTAGTGACTCCCAATGTGACGAGTCCCGCCCCATCTAATATATGATCGGTTCCCTGAAAAGGAGTTACAGTGACGACACCAGTGCCTTTAGGAAAAATCCAGGGATTCTCAACTAGAAGCACTCGGAGCGACCACAAAAATCTGGAGCACTCTGAAAAAAGATGTAGGGTGCAGCCCTCTTTCTCTAGGTAGCCACATACTGCTGCATATGCTCATTGGGAACAACTGAAAAAAGACGCTGGCACTCAGAATAAAAACGCTCTATGGACACAAGCCCTAAAACAGCCTTCGCTGTTTCATACGTCATCGACTAATTTGCTTAATCTTCTGGGGTTTTTGGACGAGGGACAAGATCAAAGCCATCACGGGAAATCCCTCTTACCCTCGCTACTATGAGTTGTGGCGCAAAGCAATCACAACTATCTGCTTTATTTGATAGTTTATAGTAAAACTGGTAACTTTCCATCTCTAATACAGTAATACCTTATTATAGTATATCAATAATACATTGATTTCAGTCATAAAAAAAAAAAACATTACTGAATCGTTGAAGAGAACCAAGGAATGTAAAATTGAATGGCAAATAATACTTTTTGTAAGCTAAATAGATTCAGAATTATATATCCTGTGACCTTTATGCTTTTTCTATGCTGTTTAACTTACTGTTTCATAGTTGTGGGTATGCAAATGTAGTTTGTGAATACAATGCATACATTTCACCTCATATCCCTCCACCTCTAAGCCTTTTCATCAAAGAGAATGTCTTCTTTCTGAAATCCCCGAATGAATCGAGGGTTTTTTGTAACTGAAGTTTGGACACTTCACACCCAGCACTCAGGCCTCTTGAACCATGAACCCACCACTCATGGCTATGACAGGGGAATAACAAAAGGGCTTTATCATCAACTTTTTTTCCCTTACTGTAGATGTGTATATAAGTGAAATGCTTCAAACATTAGGCCTTATCATGGTCAGTGTGTGTGTGTGTGGGCGCGTGTGCCAAGATGTCATAAAAATGCTCAGAACTGGATATAAAAAATGATTAAAATTAAGCCTTCTTGGACCTGGCAATAATTACACCTCCTTGAAATAAGCAGAGCTGCAGTTAATAAATACACTAAATAAAAAATGTTAACTTTTAACTTGATTCACTCAAAACCTAGAATTATATTCAAGAAATTATTGTGGATCCACCATGACACAGTGTGAGCAGTTACTACTTTGATAAATTACCATTTTAAACATCAACAAAACACTGTCCTAACACAACTTGCTTTGAAAGAATTTAGGGCGCCGGTGGGACACAAATCAGACAATGTAACTGGGGTACAATCAATTACAAAACATGCAGAGTTCTCTGTGTTCATGTTAGGTGATTGGTTCCATACAGCTGGTTTAATTCAGTGATGTTGTTGGACCCATTTCAGGGAAGAGGTGGGGGCTACGGGGCGGTTGTTCTCCCCTCTTAAAATTGTCTCAAGGCCACTAAATTTAGCCTTAAGCCTTAAGACTGCTTACAGTCTTTAAGACCCTGCAGACACCATTGCTATAACCTGCCCAACCTACAAGTTGGTTGGGCAAGGTTGCCTGATGGTTCATAGAAAACTGAACAAATACACATTTTGTGATCAACCTGATACAACAAAAGATATTACCTTATCTGCTACGTTACCCAAAAGCTGGTGGTTTGTGAATGTTAGCTAGATTACTTTGCTAGCATATTAGTCAACTAGCAAACTTTTAAGTCAACATCAAGCAAGCCTAAATAATGCTTCACAACTAAATAACAAAACAATTAGATAGCTAGTCATCAAGCCAATTTTGTGTTTCTGCCACACTACTCGAACCTAGCCACTGCACTGTAAAGTTTATGAAAAATCTGGTTCAGAATTTCATGGATACAAATCTGTTTTGATTACCTGTTGCAGGATATACACAGATATTTTCAAAGGGGCAGAAACAACAATGCACAAAGACAATTCAGGTTAGACAATTACCTGACAGAAAGCTGACTTGTTGAGATTGACAAGATGAGCCGAACTGCTAAAATCCACTTGTGAACAGCAGGGTAGGATCACATTTCATTAAACCCCATCCAACCAATGATTTTCTTTAAAATGTAACAAATTACATCATAAGTTATTTGTGTAGGTGCAATTTATCAAAATATTGTGGCACCTACAGTAATTAGGACCCACTGATTTCTGCATGTCGTCTGCACCATGTGGTGCTGTTGATGAAGTGAACTATATTATGTATTTCCTGTGCGGTTCTGAGAAATGCATAGCAGCATGCAGTTTCCAGTTTCAATTGCAGCATAAATTGAATTTAACCGCTTGTGTAAGAATCTCTTAAAGGTGTCAGTGGTGGGAACTGTTTGACCTGTAAGCAAGACTCCATTAATACCATTAAACCTCAACCTCTGCAACTCTCCCTTTGTCTCATGTTCTCAGTAAAACTCACAATCTCTTTTTCCTTTCTTTGCTGTTTCTTGTGAAACATACTGTAATCCTTGAAACCCAACAGCTCAATATGTATATAAATGTGTATAAAACCGTAAGACAAAAGCACCTAAGCGCAAACTCAGTCACCGGGACAAAGGTGAAATCTGCAGCTCACCACTTTCTTTCACTCAGTGTCTCGCTTTCTGATGATTCACCCATAATCATTCCTATGTGAGGCGTAGGATGGGAGAGCGAATCAGAAGAAACCAAAATGATGACAACTGTTCCAGGGAGCACTATTATAATTCAAACCACACACCATTACATCCTCAACTGTAGGAGTCACACTGAAAATACAAGCTCTGGAAAAATGGCATTACAATTGACTGGACTACTTGAAAGCTTTTAAAACCAGACTCTTAATATGAAACAGATTGCGAAGTTTGATTTTGCTTCAGTGATTCCAGAAGCGAACATGTGTCTCAACAAGGTGCCAAATTTCTGACAACTTAGATATTCAGGGTTCCAACTCCATTTATCCTCTGAATTAACAACATAAATGGACTGCAATAATTCATTCAAGCCTTTTTTTTTCCAGAGCTGGGTAGGTTTTATAAAGGCAGTCAGATGATTTTTTCAGACAAGGGCCTTTACATCTTTTAAGCACAAAACCACAGTGGAGATAACTGCCAAATCCTTAAATGAAATGCACTATACTTAACTGCAAAACCAATAAGCTGATAAATTAATACTTTTCAATATGATCTCAAACCCTTCTTCCACTTTTTATGCTTAATGCACAAATTATATTTAAGAATGCCAAGACCCTAAAAAATGTTACTCCGCTCTGATGCTCATTATTATGATGAGATATTTTCCAGGCCCCTTTCAGTTGACACAGCATATCCTCTTTCTTCTTCTTTTTCCTCTTCCTCCTTTTTCCTAGTTCATTAGTCTGCACTGTCATTTACGATAAACAATTGTCGACAGCACTCTTGATCTGGTACATAAAGGGAGCATTCAGGACCCTTTGTGACTGCTTGTGGTGTCAGATTAAAACGTAGCTTCTTTTTTTCCCCTTAACTCCTCATTTAATGTGCCTGTTCATTGCATAACTTTATCTAATGAGTCCTCCCAATTTATTATTATATATTTTTTAAACAAATGGCTACATGGGTTGATGATCAACTGATTCTAATGCCTTAAATTATTGAAGGTTGTCTTTATTGTAGTAGGAATAATCATGTTAGATGTTCGAATGAACTGTGTTTCAGTGCAGATGCATTTGAATTAATTGTAATTGCACATGGGACATTAAGGAGTATTCAGGACATTCCTGTGATCTCGCTCACTATTTAAGATCTGCCAGCCAATACCAAGGCGATGGCACATTAATGAGACATATTAGAATTACAGTGGATATTTAAGAAGCAGGGCAAATCAAAAGGCTTTGCCACCTCTGGGTGGAGGGTAATTGAGCTCGCTGTCTGTATTCTGTAGCTCAGTGGGACTGGGAGACAAAGCCATGCTAATCATGCCACCATAATTGATGCTAAGACCAGTTTTTGTTCCACTGGTCATGCCATGGGCACTGCAAAAACCCTAACAATGGCATTATTCACAGCTTCAGAGTCTCACAATTACACTGATCAATGCATGTTGAATATGCCATCTAATTAGATGAGAATATTAATGATCATATGTATCCGGTTCCAGGTCTTTACCACTAATCAGATTGGAGAGCCAGTGGGGATTCTCTTCGTGGTTCCTCTGTGCATTTCGTGAAATATCTGACCTCATATTTTGTAATTCATTTGACAAAATAAATGCCTTTTCAATTTAATGCCTTCTACATGTGCACATGCAAAGAAAAATACAATCTTTTTCAGTGGGTGCTAAAAATACATTCAAATGAAAATATGCACCATGTCAAGATACATTGTGTCACAGCTCAATAATGGTGTTTGCTGAGTCATGTTGGGGTCAAATATAGTAGACCTTGATATTCAGCATCTTTGATATAAGCAAACATGAAATGACTTATGGCTCAGAAAGGAAAATAAATGTTTACTAGGATCCACTTAGCTTTATAACTTTATTGACAAGGATTTCAAAAATAAAGCCAAAGGATAACATCACTGTGTATGTTGCCATGACTGAGAAGATACTCCAATGTTTAAAGAAAATACTTGAGATGTTGAATGCAATGTACTACTTGTTATGTTACATTATAGGGGCAGAAAATATTATGTAAACATATGTACAGTTGTAATGCCTGTATCATCTCCCAAACTGTGTATAGTGGCATTTACATATAGAAGCAATCATGTATAACCAGTCAGTGTTGCATGTGATTTTAAAATGCAGCTTGTCTACACAGTATAGCATGATATTAAGTAATTCAAAGAATAAAATGTTAAGCCAAGACAAGAACAACAGAATTTTTACCATAAGAAATTAGCTCAAACGACTGAGTGATATCAGCCCCATATTCCACAATAAAGTGGACCAAAATGGCATGAGGACTTTTCAAAGAAAAGCACAAATTCCAATATTTTAACTCAAGATATTTTTGGATCGTTGCATGGTTGGAGGTCCAGTTTTGTTCTTCCATTGCTATATGGATGATTCTCAGTTGTATCTCTCAATTAAACCAAAAAATCCTAGTAGGTAGGAGGTACTATATGGCTTGATGCCAAAGACTGGATGTCTCAGAAGTTCCTGCAGCTAAGGGACTGCCACGTAATTTAATGGGGTGGGCGGTCTGGTTCAAAAAGGGGAAGGCAGTGTATTTTTTTCCCCTGCCTGGTGGGAGGGCTGAGAATACAGCTGATTGGGAGGTTTTATCTTCACCAGGTCTTAAAAGATGGATCATACGTCACTGGCATCTTCATAATTTGTACTGCTAAATTAAAGTATGCCTATATTGCTTTGTAGCTTGTAGGTGTATATTACATTAATTACATTCAGTGAAGTGTGAGAGCATTGAAACTTTTTTTTTCAGAAATAAGGGGAGGTTCATGTCAGGAAAAAAATTTCATGGATGGGGAGTGCTGTGTATATTTTAAACATGAAATAAACCAGGCTCCCCGCCCACATAAAATGTGCTCAGGCCCAAAATTAAGATGAAACTGAAGTCCGTGCTGTTGAGCCAAGTTATATTAAAACTGAGCCAAGAACTCACTACTAGCAAATCCATGTATGGGACACAGTCCATAGCTCTAGAGTTATAATTTAATACTCTTTAACATGTTTGAATTATGCTGATGAAAAAAGAAAACAAATGTATTTCACCTTCTCAAATTCTTTCAAAATAATTTTAGACAAACTGGGTATATTTAACTTGCATGAGGTCAAACATGGTTATTTACTGTTGATATTATGCACCGTTACTCGATGTTTTGAATTCGCAAAAAGCCTTTGGCATCCTGTGATATGAAAGTAATTCAGCACCTCCCCCTGCTTATAACAAAAGCTTACAAAGATAGCAGCCACAGATAATATTTTGTGGGGCATGTACACAACATGATCATGCCAACTTCAGTGTGCTAATGAATGGATGTGTGCCAGTGTAACAGTCATCAGTGCGAACATCTCCTTTGATGCCTCATTGAGCAGAAAGCTCTTAAACAAAATGTTTGAAGTGTCTGCCCGTGTAATAATGATTTATAATTCTCTTGAACTAATGCAAAATTTGCTGGTAAAAATTTTTTGAAATAAAAATAAATTGTGCCCGGAGGGTCAGGCCAAGATTCAAAAGAAGATCACCCAAGAGCAGCAAATGATTTAATAAGCCACCAGCTCCACTACTGCATGGAGAGGAGCAGAATGGAGAATTTCAAAGTATGTCTAATTAACATCAGTTTATTACTATGTCAATCTCTTCAGCTAGAACGTGAACAAGGGGAGGGGTTAGAAATGTAGATTCACTCCTTTTAAATATATCGAGGAAGACTGACTATAACTCCTTAGTTTGGTAGTCTAAACCCAACCTCCACATGCAGTAAAATCCTTTTGCCATTTTTTATCTTGTCACAGGCAGACAAAATATGAATCTCATCTCAGCTAAGCTCTTTTAGCTTTGTTAAAGAAAAAAAATCATTAAAAATAGAAAACAACTTTCAAGATTTTTCCATCACCATTATTCCTCAAGGAACTAGTAAATGAATATTTAATATCACTTGCATCTATATGATTGCATAGTAATTATCAGAGTCCAAATGCTTGACAAGCTTCCTGCAATATCATTTTTAATATGTTAAATTTGCAGGGGAGGACAATGTTGAATTCCTAAGGTACCATGTTTTAATCTTATATCGGCTTCTCATCATCCCTGCCATATCTACAGAGACAAGAACTGTTCCCAACAGATAGGAGCAAATCCGAAAGAATCACATGTCATAGAATTGAGCAACAGGAGCAGTTAAAGGGTTTCTCCTATGTATGGAGAACAGAGTGTTTACTTGTTTACTGTGGCTCTTTAACTCTGTCCTCTTCACGTTCAAACCAGAAACAGTTGCAACCAAAGGGAAAACATGGCCTGTGAGCCTACGACAGGGATTTAAAAAATGGAGCCAAACATGCAGTCAGAAGCACACATTTTGGGGCACTAAGCCAAACTTGAACTCCTCTGCTGGTGGATGATCTAATTTATATTTTACATAAAAGCTGAAACGATGTATGGACAGATGAGGATTTATCTGCCTTGATTTGAAATCATAATAGAACCATGCCGCAATATGTGGACAAACAGAAAACTACGCAAAAACACACAAACATGCACACACACCTAACTCAGTTCACTCACTTCATTCATTCACTAAAATAACTGTTTTACTCTGTTACAATCACTTAAAATTCATGCATTAATTCCAAATGTATTCTGCGGAGGTTTTTGGGTCCACCTGTTAACTGCCAAGTGCTCCGCTGAGACATAAATGGCCAAGCTGGAGCTAGCCGCTTATATTTATAGTTTATAGTATGGCAGACTGAATAGCAATTGCTTCCTCTGTTTTAAGTTTACATGTAAGGAAGCTCTGAATGCAAAACACATTTTGGCTGCTATCTTTGGAAAACATTTTTTTTTTTTTTTTTGCAAACATATGTGCCAGCCAAGTACTCACAAAATGGAATTACCCATGCATAGCGACTTTTCCACTGAGCAGTTTTTCATAATAGCATATTATCCACTTACTCTACACAGCTGATATTTGTGATGGACAGACACAATCATGACTGTTGATGCAAAGTCAAAATAGGGCCAGTATGGTCCTTTAAAACAATACAATTCTTCAAGTTTGTGACCTGTCGTCATCAGAAGACTCATCATACAACACCACTAGCTATACTGTATATTATTTCCTTCATCCCTGTGAATGCAACTTCTTTTCTGTCACTGCATTTCAAAAATCTTAATTGTTTTCACTTTGCCTCAAGTTGCAGATTATCATTTTAACAGTGGGATTCCTCTTGGCTCATATTCCCTTATCTGGCGGATTACCTTACAGATTAGCAGGAGAAATTGACCCCTTTAGTTTGTGGCATGATGACAGTAAAGGTGTGCAGGATAGAGCTCTTGCACCCGATCATGGTTTGGACATCAAGTCAGACTCAACCACATCTTTCATACTATACTGCACTGTAGGATATAATCCATCTCTGAAATTACAACTGAAATCACATTAAGATGCCAGAAGCGGCATATAGAGCTTGGCGGAGAATCAGCAACAGTGACAGTCTGGTGATACTGACAGGCCTGTGCAAAGACTGGGTCTAGTTGGTTGCTTGGCAGTATTGGGCTCATTATTCAAAAAGTAATATATCAATCATTATTCATTACATGTGCATTCTTTTTTTTCTTTTTGTATTGTTTTAGCACTATTATTGCCTTATCTTCATTCTTTATTGTTATAGTCCTTGTTATCGTTACAAAATCAGGTGTATGTGACAAATAAATCTTTGAAATCTTAAAATCTTACTCCTCTATAAAGCAACATCATCACTTTACTTATCACTTATCACTTCATTACATTGCTTTTCCTATTACAGCTCCTTTATTGCATCATCAGCTACTAAACCTACCAACTAGCACTAATTCTCATTTAGCCTTGCCCACTGTCCATGTCAGTATAGAAGATAATTATGGAGAAAAGCAGTAATATATTTCTTTATTTTCAATTTTAAGAAGAGCTGATGTATTATTTTTATTGGTACTGTATATTAAGTCATTGCAGTCTTTGTTACTATAGATAAAGCAAAAAATTCTATAATATATTACTGAGTATTAGTGGCTGATCAGCTCATATATGGTCCATACCTGAGTCAATTCATGCTCATACTTCAGAGAAAGCCTCAGCGAGAGCGAGAGTGATGACTCTAAATCAAAACCCCAACGACCCATTATTCAGAACTAATACAGTTTTATTAAAATAACCCAGCTGAATGATTTAATGTTGCACTTTTGAACTGTAAAGTGGTGTACATTATTATGATCTCACATTTGTTTGTTTCTTTTAACCCCCCCAACACCCTATATTTACTGCCTTAAAGTCCCCTGGCACACTTTCCTAAGAGTACACTCATGTTTACAGTGAAGGGCTCCCCTGCCATTTACATAAATATATTCCCAGGCCAATAGGGAAGCAGGAACAAAGTGGCTGCATCTTTGAGGTAGCAAACTGTAATCCCCAACAGAAAAGGCTACGTCCCCATGTGCCTCTGTGTCTCTATGTCTTCATGTTACATTCAGGGTCCAGCAGTATGCCCTGGCTAGCAGACGCTATTATAGCATATTTATGTTTACTGTCCTGTTGTCCAGGATGTGGTGATGACTTAACATATGGGGTTCATTCAAAAAATCCACACATCCAGGAAGCTCCCCGCCCACACTACTATACACAGTTTAACACCATTTCATTCATACTCCTCTAGTCTCTAAAGCACACAAGGCAATTTAGATAATTCAGTATCAGAAACAGCCAAGGCACACACAATAACACATTCACATTTTTTCTGTGTGGATGTAGTGTAGTCTCTCTGGTGTGGATCATACATTTGCACCTGTATGTGTATACATAGTGTATATATACACATATGGTTAACACATGTGGGCATATGGTATACTACTGTTATTACTACTGCTCTGTTTACTAGTATGCTGTCATTGTGGTTACTCATAGTAGGTTAAATTGTTTATTCATGGCAGAGACCAACCAAATGGATTCACATTAGGTTATCAACCCCCCACTTTATATGACTGTGTCCCAAGAAAGCCCATTTGAAAATATTTTTGCTGTTAGTCATGCTTTTACACTGATATTTGCAATTGTCTGCAAAATATGTGGAGAGATAACAGTAGGGAGATGAAAGCCTCCACCACCCCCCCACCACTAGCTATACTGTATATTATTCAAATCTTATTTTGAAATTTGATCCATTTTCTGTATTTCATAGTTTAAGATTACAAAACGTACTGTATCAAATCATTATATATTACTATGGAGAATTCAACATATGGATCATGCTTTCAGTTTCTGACATGGAGTAGTCAGAACAGTCATTCATGAATTCTACTTATCCTGGAAATCAAGATATGTGTTAAAAGGACACGGAGAGAAGTGAATGTCAAAATTGCTGCTTGCACAGACATTCAAATTCAGTGTCAGTGAATTCTCAGTAGTCCTTGTCACTACAACCATAAGTGGGTCTGCTTATTCCTGTCCCCTAGTCCAAGTCTCCTTCCTCTGGTACTTCCCCTATTATTTGGTCCTCTATCTGTGTGACTGAGACCAAAGTTGGTCCCTGCTGCACATTAGCAGTACCAGTGGCAGCAGCACCCAGTAGGTTTCCTCAGATGAAACCAGGTTCACATGCTAACCATATGTTTGTAAATGATGGAGAATATGCCCACATCTGTCCCTCCAACATGTTCAGATATATGCAGCCTCTGAAAAATAGAACTATTCTGTTATGCTATTCTGTATACTTTATAACATAAAACTATTATTGTGTTATATATTTTGGTCTTCAAATCAAACAGTTATGTCAAAAAAATAAATGTACAAACATGTTCAATTCACTACAAAATATGTATGTTAACATTAGAAATGCAGTAACAGATTCCAGGTAGAAGTTGTGAAATCATATAATAAAACAACCCAGTGGTGCAACGACACTGCCATAAAAAGCTACGCAAATCATATTCATTGAACTACACAAATTACAGATGTAGCTCAAAACCACTGAAAATGTGATGATGAATCCCTTTTTCTAACTTCTGGCTGATAATTCATCAGACTACATTGGCAAAGTATTGGGCTTGTGAAAAATGCATGAATTACTAATTAATGAGGCATTCTCGCGACATTTACATATTCATAAAGGTGTGGTTGAGTAATTGACATATGCATGAGAGAGCTGAGTGATAGCTTTGCAATAATAACACATATTCCAAGGAGAAACCTTTATTTTGTTAAATTCTTCAAAAAGCTGAGGGAGCCGAGATGCTTTTAAAAAACCATTACGCATTTATTCTTCCCCACAGAAATGCAGTCAAATGCTTTGGGAGATAAATACACTGAGGAGACGCAATGATGTGAAACAGTATGTAAAATTACATTTTCTGAAATATTGTCCCGTGTGGATTTTCAAAAGTTCATTTAACAAGCCAGCGTCCCCAACAACCGTGCTCAGAAAATCTGATTGATTTACGTAAAGAAAGACAGAAATATATTTGCAATATAATCACATTTGAGCAAAGAGACATGCAGAATACTCTACAAAAAAAACTATGTGCGTACTGTATGTATATGTATATTTTTGTCCTTGTTGCAATTTTCTGTAATTCGGGTACTGTGTAGAGGCCAATATGCTGTAGGTGTAGGCAGGGGCATTACACAAATTTCTGGGCCCCATGCAAAAGCCAATTTTGGGGCCCCCATCACCACCTTTTTTTTTTTTTTTTTTTTTAAATCTTCAAAAAGAGTCACATGTGGCCATATTAGTTGAAACTGAAACGGTCTGATTGGAGCATCAATTGATAGGAAGAGATTAGAATTAGAATTAGAGATTAGAGTAGAAGAAAACAGTTGTGGTCACAACTATTTTTGGAAAATAGGGAGCAAGCAGGATCTGAAGGCCCATACTTTTTTCATAGACCAAGAAGTCAGTTTATAATCTGATTTATTTAACTAAATATCCACATTAAATTAGTCTACTTGTCCAAAATAAGCAGGTCTTAGGAGGGCCCCTCCACCTTCAGGTCCTGGGGAATCAGTCCCCCTGTTCCCCGGACTGGGACGCCCCTGGGTGTAGGACCCATATATTCACCTGTTGTACTCTCCCTTTTGCCACATTATGTCCTCATTCACTACTTTACTGTGGTTTCACATTGTAATTCGAAAATTATTTCCGGTACTTAAAACAATCATTTCCAAGTCTTTATAATAATTACCATCGACACCTTTGTGAGCACAGCTGAAATCAGCCAGTAGCCCTGCCATGATGTCAGCCTTTTGGAGACCAACCCTTATAATGAAGCAGGTCCAAGATGTTTTGGCTACAGTCAAAGTCTGTCCCTCTTCTGAAAGCGCCTCTGTATTGTTTCAACCTTCTCACAAGGGGTTTGTGAAAGCTGTCCCAAATATGGGTCAAAAAAGCACAAATAACATTCAGATGGTTCCTAGGCTTTCCTCACAGCTATGCACCAAAGAATGACAAGTCCAACAAAACCATGTCGAGTTTTTCACCCTGTCCCATTGTCTTTCCACATTAACTCCAAGCTGGGCCTTTTCAGCCAGGCCAGAGTTGTGTCAGGCCTACTCGGACACAGCCCAGCTCTAGCAGCAGGCTTGGCCTATACAGAACACCATGCAGAGTCTGATCCACTCCTTTATTCCATTACAGAAAATTGGCTCTTGGATGCATTGCGCAGAATGACTGAAGGAGAAGAACAGAAAGTAACAAGTAAAAATGGATTAGTGGCCAAGTGGGGACATTCAATTCAAAGTCAAATCCTTTGTGCCCTCGACTATTGTTTTGGTAGAGAACAGGAGAAGGAAAGTTATATTTCTAAAGAACATATTGGCTGTTAATAAAAAGAACCAGGCAAATCTCCTGACTATAACTGAAGGAAGAGCATCAGAGGAAAAGAACAGAAAAGGATAATCTCAATAAACAGTGAAGCTAAACAATGATGTTATTATTATAAACTAAGGAATTTCAAGTCCACCCTCTATTATACACACTACGCTGCAAATCATTCTTCCTAACAAATCATTTACTCTTAAAATCTTGTTTTTCTTAAAACAAGTGAAAAAATGCCAGTAGGATGAGATATTGTCACTTGCTTCCAATGCTAATCCACTTATTTTGAGAATTTTCAAGTGCCATTTTCTTGATAATTGTGGCTTGACCTGCCTTATTCTGCCTTGTGTCAACATATTTATACTTGTTCACAGAAAAAAATCCTGAAACAAGTGAAACTGCAGTAAAAACAAGTGGAGCTATCTCATCTTACTGGCAGTTTTTTTTACCTTGTTTGAAGATAAAAACAAGATTACAAGATTGAATATCTAATAAGTGGCATGTTAAGATGCATTTTTGCAGTGCAGTCAGCTCTGTGAGGCTCCAGGTGCACAGGTGGGTGTCAGCTTAGTGATCTCACACACTCTTCTGGCGCATCGACCAAAACACTCTACATTTATATAGGTAGAAGTTAATTAGTCTCGCTGTCAGGATGGATCACTGTTGGCTTTCTCCACTTGCCATAACATGGATTTCTGAACCAAGCTTCAACATAAAAACATTCTGTCTTTCTATATGATGACTCAAGTGCCTGTTATGGCCAGGCAGCCAGGTTGTTGGAATTCTTTTCATTACATCCTACAAAGCAGAGCAGGGCACATAATATCAAATCCTCATGTTGAGGACATTTGAGGCACAACTAATTTCTCATGCTGCTTTCATTCTATTTCATGTGTTTTTCTAAGCACAACCTCACTGCTGGTTTGCTGTTTGAAATATATCAGCCTCCTGACTAGACCATTAGTGAATGGATGGCATCTCTTTGGCACAAACATTGTTTTCTCCCATGAAACCTGCCTGTTTTTTGTGTGAAATTTATAAATGTATCGCTCTGTCTCTGCCTCTCTGACACAACCACCATCAGGCCTTTAGTCTGCCTCCTCTCTCCCTCCATTCATCCATTAGTCATCAGATGTGTTGTGATCTCCCACTGACCTCTGACCTCAGAGCGTTGCTGCCCCGTGGCTGATGTAACCACAGCAGATGTATTGCAGATGCCCGTCCAGCCTGCCTGTCACTCTCTGGCCGGGGAGTGTATGATTCATTGTACATTGTGTCTTAAGCAGGGGGTGGAGGGCCTATGGGCGTCACGGTGGCCTTTGGACTCAGACCTCTGTGTTTCAAACCAGACCCAGACTGACCCCTGACCCTTGTCCTCTCCCACCACTCTCTCCCATCTCCCAATAGCACCGCTCGGGCTCGTGCCGCCATGCTGAGCTCCATGTCATCGGAAGGGCGGATGTCCTTTTCCTACGTCAAGCAGAAGAGTGAGGACAGCCCCAAGGTGAGTGCTCGGCTCGGAAATGGGGAGATTGTGCTCCCTGAAAGCTAGCAGCACACACACACACACACACACACACACACACACACATGAGTTGTTTTAAGTAGGGTTAGACTGATATATTTAGTAAAACTCTGATACCAGAACTGAAATTGAGATTCATGATTACTATTAGTGGTGTTAGCATTAGTATTAGTATTCATATTAGTATTGGTATTTGTATTAGCATTAGCATTAGCATTAGAATTGGTATTGATATTAGAATTAGTATTTGTATAAGTATTAGCATTAGTACTAGTATTGGTATTACTGTTATTATTGGTATTAGTATTAACATTATCATTACCATCAGGATTAGAATTAGTATTGGTATTACCATTAGTATTAATGTTAGTATTCACATTCGTATTAGTAGTAGTATTAGTGCTAGCATCAGTATTAGTATTGGTATTAGTAATACTATTAGCATTCGTATCGCTACAGTATGGGTATCATTAATACAACATAAGTATTGATATTATGATTAGTATTATCATTAGTGTCAGCATTAGTATCAGTATTGGTATTATTATTGGTATTGATAGGTATTAATAGTAGTATTTTAATCTTGGGTTTCAGTAGAACATTCTACTGTCACATGATGCTCCAACTAATATTTTCACTCTGACAAAAATAAAACTCTTGGGGAAACTGTTATTTGTTTAATTATTTATTCGCTAGTAATGACTGAAGATGCTTGCCAGTCATCACAAATGATTTCATACATCATATGCAGAATCATATGCAGACTGTTTAAATGTTGGTTCAGAGGCTTTTCCACCATGCCAGGATTAAAGTTTTTGAAACATTTTCAGGTGCTGTATTGTATTTTAATCTGGCACCTGTGTACACTTTGCCACTTCTTGCCATTTCTTATATTTAAAGATAATGAACAGTTGTACAAAATATTACAACTGCAGTCCAAAAATAGCAGTATTGAAACCCTCCCTATCAGTCAAAGCCTGGTTGTAAGGTTATTTTGTAACTTCTTTGCAGACTACAGCGTCGGGCACCACAGCATACCACCTGCAGAGGGCGCTGCCAGGGGGAATTGTGCTGATGGAACTGGCTTTTCAGGTGAGATGAGCTTGTACAATCACTATGTTCATTTCAACAGCAGTCAAATTCATGTTGTTAATCTTGCCCCTGATATCCAAACAGAGCATCTGACCTGAAGAAGTCTGAAAATTTCAAAATGATCAAGATTTAAAGTATTAAATACAGTTTCACAGGTCCTATTTTTTTTCAAAACAGGATTGTTTTTAATCAAGTTTCATTTTGATGCATATGTGATATAAGAGGTATGATGGAGGTATGATGAGTCTTTTTTTAATGAACCCAAGGCAGAGTTGTAAAATAAGACAAATGTCATGAATTGTTGTTTCACCAAGAGATGTGAATGGGACCAGCAGTGGTGTTTCACTGATGTTGTATTATATTTTTGACGCTCCCAGTTGATCTCAGCTCACATACATGTTTGCACTACTTTTATTTCTTCATTTGTAGGGTTAAATGTAGTTAAATGGAGTCTTAAATGTAGTTCTAGGTAGCATTAAAAATGTCTTGAAACTATTAAATTTGGCTTTCAGACAGATTTCCCTGCTAAAAATTCAAAGTGCACCTACTGCACTCCTGGGATTTAATATGCCATACTCCCTCCTGTTCACTTTATTAATTTTTGAACCACCCAGTAATTATGATGTTTTAATTAAGTGCAGTAGAAACCAGGCAATTGATTGCAATCTCCTTCTCTCAGGGGTGTTACTTCTGTGTGAAGCAGTACGCGCTGGAGTGTTCCCGCATCCCCATGGGCCAGACCGTCAATTCCCAGGTAAAATACTTGATATAGTTTTTGCAGTGGTGATGCTGATACAGAATCAGAGGCAGTGAACCTGGTCCTGTCCTCTGCTGTGTAGTGGGCTTTTGTAGTGAAGAGAGAGCAAATAAGAGTATGAGGGCAAGAAAATGAAAGGGAATAACAAAATGAATTCATACAATTTGACATAAGGGTGGGTTAGTTTAACACTTTGCTAGTGTACAGTTTTTTCTCAGAGTGAGGTCCATTGACAGCTGGGGATCCTTGAAGAGTGTCCAGGGGTCCTGAAGGATCTGTTCAGGGGTTCCATCAGGAGCAGCTTCACTCAAATTAACCCCAGAAGAAATTATCCCACTTAGAGAATTATTAAAAAGGTTATCCTAAGCATAAGTTACAGTTCAATACTGCATCAACAACAACTAAAATGTCTCCATATGGGGGGAGCTCCAACCTGGATGGAATCTTATCGGATGGCTTGTTTCTGTTGGTGCATCTGTGGTGTGAAAATAAAACATTAGTGGCTCTGATACTACAGTGCCAACAGGTTTTTATGTGACTGCTGTGGTTACCGAGCTTTTCAGACAAGAACATGATCAAGGTGCAGCACAGGTTTGTGTAGGAAACAGCCTGCATGACAGGTGTTCAGAGCAGTGTAAAGTGTGAAGGAGGAAACACAAATTGAAATAGTCGATATCTAACAAAACACGTTTTTTGGCAAAACCCACAGTGAAATGATTTAAAGTGCAAATCTGCAAGATTGTTGTTGTGGTGCCAAGCAGTCAGTGCTGTGTCGTGTTTTGTATTTCATCTACATCTTTGATGCAAATACTTACTACTGTGATGTTGGTTCTGTTTTTATTTTGTCTCCACAGTTGGTGCTCGGTGCTCACTGCTGTGGTCTTTTTGCACCACATTTCCCGCAGATTATAGAAACAATTAAACAAACAGAAAAGCTACCTAACACTCACTTTTTAGAAGAGCAAGTGTTGAATCTTCATCAGTTGGCCTCATGTTGACTCACTACTGTTAAATCAGTTCACAATGAGTTGATATTAAAAAAAAAAAGTCAGATTTTTACTTTAACTGTGTTTCAACAGGCTTCATTTTGATTCTTACCATGATAGTGTTTTCTAAAACATTTTTGGCAGTGATAATCATACAATGAAAATGTGATAATAGCCCATTCAGCACATATTCCTCATGATGCGTCTCTGTCTTCCCCAAGGTTCAGCTCTCTCTCTCTCTCTCTCTCTCTCGTCTTATATATTTGTGGATGACCATGCGTCTTCAGAGCTGCTAGATGTTTCTCACTCGGAGCGTTTTTTGTTTGTTTTGTTTTCCACCGGCAGTTTAAAACTTCCATCAGGGTTTTCTGAGCAGTATCTGATAATGGCAAATACCCTGACTTACCTAATTTGAGACAAGATGTTTAATACCATTTTCACGTCCACTGGTTCAGTTCCTATGGTTAGCGAAATGCTACCAATAGTTGTTCAGCGGTTGTAGTTGTGTAAATGAGACAGCTTCGGAGCTGCTGTAAGGTTTATTTTTTCTTTTGAAGGAGCTAGGCTAATGATTCCTGTAGACCTCAAGTCTTTATGCTAAGCTAACATGAAATGCTACCCAAAAGAACTGAACCAGTGAACGTACAGAGGTGAAAATGGTATCAAGCGTCTAGTCTAGTTTGGATAAGTTGGAAAAAGGGTATTTTGCCCAAAATGTTGGAGTATTCCTTTAAGCACATTTTATAATTCAATGAAAATAGTGTTTCTGCACGTAAACTGACACAATCAACACTGAAGTATAAAATGTTCAGTGTAAGCTCTGTAATGTTCCTTACATTCACGCTTTACATTACATGTATGCTACATTCGACTATGATATGTGCTTTATAATTAATGTAAACAAACCAGACTATTACAAAGAAGACTTACAGACTCTGCCGGCGTCTATGCTGCACCTCATGTTTTGTGCCACTGGATCAGATTTGCCAGGAGATGTACTGGGTTGCTTTACTGCACAAAGGGAGTTTGCTTTATGGAACAGTCACTGTGGTATATAGGAAATCCAGTCCTAATTTTGACAAATGTACGACTGATGTGAGATAGTGGCTACATAGTCAGCTCATTTGTTTATGGTAATTATACAAAGTTGCCACAGTCAATTTGGCAGGGATATTTCAGTCTTTGAGAGTCATGAAATACAATGAGCAAGAAATTATTTTAGATTTGGTGGGAGCTCTGTTTCTGGCCACTCCTATACTGACGTTTTTTTTTTTTTAATTTCCTTCCAAAACTTGAAACCGAATGAAGCTGGCTTCAATTCCTAATACATCTCCAGAGCAGTTCTCCATCTGGAAATAAAATAACATTAAATCAGTGGAGGTTCGGTCTCTTCCCCTTTACAGTCAGAAG
>OMLF01056394.1:13309-34322 GCA_900302615.1 Holocentrus rufus | reverse complement strand
TAATTTTGACAAATGTACGACTGATGTGAGATAGTGGCTACATAGTCAGCTCATTTGTTTATGGTAATTATACAAAGTTGCCACAGTCAATTTCCTTCCAAAACTTGAAACCGAATGAAGCTGGTTTCAATTCCTAATACATCTCCAGAGCAGTTCTCCATCTGGAAATAAAATAACATTAAATCAGTGGAGGTTCGCTCTCTTCCCCTTTACAGTCAGAAGTATTGCACTATCCATTGTGTTCGTGACACCATGCCACTTCTCAAACCAGCTTTGCTCTCATCATGGTATTTATTTAGAGAAAAGCAACTTAAAAAGCAGCCCTGTCATTGTATTGACAAACATAGTACAGAAAACCAATGTGAGTCTGCGTGGTACATGGTTTATATCTTTCTGCTGTTTAGCCGACAGCATTTAATATTTTCTGACAGCAACCAGTAGATGAGCACAGCATCAGCTTTTTTTGTTTCTTTGCATTTTTATTTCCTTAGAGTTCGAATTTTTACTTTCCATGGTTTGCCATTTATACAGCCCTGAAAGTAGCCCTGTATATCCAGTCCTATCTCTGTCGGAGAAAGGCCCGGCTGAACCCATTATCATTCTGCTGTAGGTGAAAAAAATACACTGGCTTGTTTCTGTTTCTTTAAACCAATCACAGTTACAATTCACACGTTCCAAAAAGTGAAGCTGATTATACAACAAGGAGGCTTCACACTAAAAGATGAGCAAATATACTTCAAATAGAAGGAATTAGAAGTAAAGGCTCCTCTCAAATAAAGGTCCAGTATCTTCTGCAGTTGAGCTAAATAAAGACCCCAGCCACTATTTGAAGAAATACGGTACGACTGCTGGTGTGGGAATAAAGCCCAAAAATGTAATTATATCTTCGCAAATAACCTTACAAAAATTGTAAAATCCATTGGAATTTCTTAGTTTAGTGTAGATGCAACAAAACGTGTAATTGGTTCTTTATGACAAGCATTTCACAAAAATCACCATTCACCTGTGTCAGCCTTATTTAAACAGTGATTTGTAAACACCCCTAAGGACGTATTGGGAAACTGTTGGCACCCATTTGTTTTGAAAGAGCAGCAGCCAATGGGGAAAGTCCAACATGTGGCCGACCAACGGTGTAACTTCATCGCTCAGTCAGTCAGTCAGAGAACAACTGAACAACTGAATTTCTTCTTCGGGGGATCAATAAAGGTTACTCTTACTCTTAACTAGAGAAATAGATGCATCCTTCCTTGTGCATCTGGAAGGCTATATTTGAAGTGAAGTCATCACACCTACACCACGCACGCTGCTGCCCCCCACCAAGGACAGATACACCAGGGACCGACAATATATGTTATATAAGTGATGAAGACTGACAGGAGGATGTACACTTGTCAGCCAACTCTTCAGTGTCTTCTGCGCATAAACAGGGATGTGAATTTTTTCTTTATTTTTTTCCTCTCTCTCTCTCTCCAGTCTCTTTTATGGACTTCTCCATTTGGTGAATAGCGCTGACAGCTTCCTTTCTCTCCCACTTGTGACTGATCAGTTTTCATATTTTGGAGATGAGTGTGCTTTGATGTGACACAGGCAGAGAGAGAGATGTCAAAGATGTCACGGCATTGTTTTCCTCTAGTGTTGTCAGATGTCTTAAGATGTGATGTGAGAGTTAGGCTCTCACAAAAGAGATGATGGTTTTATGCACATTGGGGTAGCAAAAGGGTTTGGTAAGTGGTGAAAAGATGAAGACACATTCATAATTGTAGCTTCTATGTGTTTTCATGTCTTTAAAAAGTGTTAAAATAGGCTTTAAAAAAGGTTTTAAAATCTGTGCCCCCAGGGATTCCATTTTCCGATTTTTTTTTTTTACAAATTTCATGGTGGATTTTTTAAAATTCTGTGGTTGAAAATTTTTAATTTGTGCAGATACTAAAAAGGTAGTGTAAATTGATTTACATTGCTATTTTTTGTAACATGGTAAATACACTGTTTTTATTTCAATATTCCAGTACATTTTTGAAACTGTAAAAGATAAAACTATTACATTCAAGTTTCCTTTTTTGCCACCAATACTTGAACTTGAACTTTGCATGCAGTTATTCAAATTTAAAATTTTTCAAGCAAAATGTGTAACTATTATCTCCTGCAGAATTAATTTAAGTCCTAAATTAATTTTAATAACTTCATGTTGTTCTGCATGACTCCACGGCCTTTGTGTTTTTCTATGGTACATTAAATTTTCTGTGATGCATTTAGGTTCCTGCAAAGAAAATCTACAATGGTGGCATCCCTGTGAGGCCTGTGGAATGTATTAAATGTCCTTAAATGCAGGATTTTCTTTCATAATCATGTTATTTATGCTGCTATGTCTACTCTTAGATCAATTCTAAACAAGGCTGGCAGTGCAATAGGCAGCATACCTACTTCAAAAAGCATTTTTGCAGTTCATGTCCATTCACATTTAATTTCCTGATGTTTTTCTCTTACTTACAGACTGACCATTAGCTTCACAACTTCCATTAGTATGTTCAATCATAAATAGGCTTCAAGATTTCTGCTGCTTTAGCTATGTTTTAAAATTCGAGGTCATATTTAAAATGTGCTGAATTTGGCTTTCTGAAACATGCAGATAACCTGGTGTTTGAGTATATGAGAGGGTAGATTTATAATTGCACCAATAGTACCTGCGGTCCATATGTGCGAGTGTGTGCGCATTGAAGGTGAGTTTTATCAGTCAGTCTAATATTGACATAGTAGCTTTGCCTTATTTGGCCCACAGTTCACGCTCACGCGTCACTCAACTTCAATTTGTCTGCCAGGCTTCCACATACAAAGTCATTCATTTTAGCATTTCAGTACTTCTATACATTTGTCTTCCTCGCATGTGCCAAATGGCACTGGGACTACTTCTGTACTGTGAGGTCTGTTGCTCTACTTGTATTGTGTTTCATTATTGTTTTGTCCCATCGTCTTTGTGTGTCCACCCTATGTTGTTTCTTTCGATCTGTTAATCTGACTCCCAGGCTTTGGAACAGGCAAAACCAGTGTCGTCTTTTAATGTGGAATTTCTTCTTGAAGCACATTTTTACAGACAGACTTTCATACTTTCTGTTTTCACCTAAAGAAGAGTCTGGGGACATCCAGGGGTCTTTGAGTAGGAAAATGGGGAAAGTAGACCCTGCTAGGTCAAACTATTTTCTGTCATTTTATAAAAATGTCTCCAGTTGTTTCCAGTCCAACTGTCACTTAGATGCCTATCATTTAATATTAGTCCTACTTAGTTTTGAGCTTAAGAGCTGATAAAGATTTTCATTTAGTTTGTTCATAGAATACCACATTTTGGTGTGTTCCTTAATTTATTAGAAATTATCGCAGAGAATGTATCAGAGCTATTTCTAATCATGCATTTCTCTACCAGCACTATTATGTCTCCACATACAGTGCAGTCAGTTACGCAGTCAGATATTACGTCAACCACAAAAATCTTCACATTTGGGTTGCTGGGATGAAGCGGGGCTTCATGACCTCGTTTATTTAGGTCTCCATGGAGAAGTGTGAGAACCCCTGATCTGTTTTGTCCCTGTAGTGTCCTTTCTCTCTTCCCTTTCTGTCTGTTCATCTTTCTGTCCATCAGTCTGTCTGTCTGTCTGCCTAGTCCCACATCATGTTGTCTCTCCATCAGGGCAGCCTCCTCACCAAACCCCGTTGCAAGCCGTTTCCAGATGCCACCCCAGTATCTGACTCCGCGGTATGTCCCAGCCACACTAAAGGGAGGGGTGTCTCGCTACAATCAGGCTTCACCCCTCCCCATCACTCTGCTTGCTACCATCAGTGCTAGTCCTTTTCCGTTCTAACTCTCCGTGTCTTTCTCTTGTGGGAGTGGGATGGCTTCCTGTGCCTAATGAAGTCCTCAGTCCAGCCTGTGGGTGTTATTGCCATGACAGCCAAAATCTTTACCTTGTGGACTCATCTCAGGTTGCTTCTTGAGTTTCTCATGTAATTGGTTAGATTTGGGTGGGGTTCAAATGTATTGTTAGAAAATTACAGGCATTAGCAATTTCAGGCTTGAGGTGGGTTTTCTCAGAAATCATATCCCTTGAACCCAGTTGAGGTATGAAAAGAAATATTTTATGAGGTTCAGGCCTGAGTCAAGCTCTGCCAAAAACCGCCTTATTATTCTGGGATTTCCTTTTCTTCCTTGATTTTCAACAGGCTGTCTGTCTTCATGCTTGCTGCCTCGGTGTTGGGTTTGTCCCAGCTTGTGATTTACTATGTGTGGGCCACCACTTCGTTCCTCCATGCCCTTTCTGTGTCTGTCCGTCTTGCAGTATTTCCCATCATATATTTTTTTTTGGTAGTGGAGGGAGTGAGGGTTTGCCTGAACTGTGATTTGGGGCCAGACCTATTTCTAGTTCCGATACCTCGTATAATGTTCAAATGTTTGTTGTTTGGACACTTAGCTCAAGCTTGAGAAGATAAAATCAAGCTGGAGAACTCCACTAGAAGCAGATTAAATTCTTACCTTAGCACGTTACAGCTTTTATGAAGATGCATGGGTAAATACAAGGGTATTACTCAAACCCTCATATTGCCCAGGAAATTTGTTTCATGCTGTACCTTTTCTCAAGATTTTTTATTCAAGGGCATTTGAGGTAAGACTCAGGGCTGTCCTTTTTTTCCAGCTGAATCCCATGTATCTCTCCTGGAGATTCGGTTGTCCTGATCATAGCCCTAAAAGCAGCATGCTGCTTTTAGGGTTTAGTTTCTATGTAATATTCATCCAGCTCCTCACTGAACCTAATTCTTGCAGTATGCCCAGGTATTTCTGAGTCACAAAAATAATGTGTTATGTTTTAGCCTTTTCCTATCATGGCTGATCTTGTCCTTCATTTTCCAATCAACTTGCTTTGTGGTATTCTTCTTTATTCTTCTGCTTCTTGGATGACCCCAGTGATTAAAGCTTCTCCTGTCAATTTCATTCTGTTTATTTTAATTTCCATTGCTATCTCTGAACAAGGCTGACTAGAGATTAGCCCAAAGAGAATATCCCTATCTTTAGTCCCGGCTTAGCTTTAGCCCAATTACTCAATTTAACAGTTTTCTCTTCTTGGAGCGATGTTGGGCACTTGCTTAGCTAGAACATGCAGTGAAACAAAAAGCCCTACATACTTGAACTGTTAGGGATCACTGTGTAGAAGAAAATAACGAATGTTTGCTTCGTCCGTAAGAGGACACACAGAAGAAATGTTTTGTTTGTGCTAAAGAGATCTTTGTAGTTCTTGTACCTTCGTGGTTCCATAGACGGTACAGTCACATTTAAATGGCAAGCAAGACTACGGAATACTACCAAGAAAGACCTAGAGGAAACTTAATAAGCAGAGTGCCCATCTTGTTTTAATGGAATACTTAACTCAAAAACTACATATTTGTATCATTTACTCAGTCCAAGTTATCTTGAATGTCCAACAAAAAACGTGTTGATCATATGCCTCAGAAAGAACAGATTCCATATAATGAAGTTTTTCGTCAGACATTCAAGACAACATGTGGCAAGTAAATTATACAAAACAGTTTTTGAGTGAAGTATTTCTTAAACTTTGTGCCACCTGAGAAGTATTCTTAATCCTTTTTATCTATGTGGTCTTGATAGTAATGAAAGTGTCCTATGACTAGTGTTGGACCAGTCAGGGCAAAAGTTCAGGTAGGAGGTCATGAAAAGGTTGCTAACACTGACATGGGGATAAAAGTTTTCTCTGGGTAAAAAGCCTCTCAGAGAACAATGGGTTTTTTCTTGACTCTTGGATTTGATAAATGCTATTTGCATTTGTTCCAGATAAATGGTCAAGATGAAAGTAACTGCAGTAATAGCATTTAGCTGTCCCCCCAAATTCCCGGTATTGTGTTATAATTACTGCATGCTGTAGCCTCTCAGTGCAGTCATTTGCATTTGCTATTAATGCTTTTGTAAGCCCCCCTTTGATGTTGGATTTAATTAAATAAGATACTATTATGAATTTGATTGATATCTCAGTTGCTTACAAAAGGCTCTCACAAAGGAGCAATGGGAGTAACAGAGCAGTAGGCCTTAAGGTGCACTGCAAAGATTCTTGGATACAAAGCAAACAAAGCTGGGAACAGCTGAAACAGGAGGGTATCTCCTCTACAGATGCAAAGCAGGTTTATACTGCAAATCTCCTCTTAACAGGTAATTTAGTCTCGTATTCAGTTTAAAATGCTTGTTTTTCTTTAAAAAGTCAAAATATCTGCCAATAGGATGAGATAATCCCACTTGTTTCCACTTTCACTTGTTTCAGAAATTGTTCTGGGAATAAGGCAGATCAGCCCACTAGCATCAAGAAAGTGACACTTGATTCAAGAAAATTCTGGAAACAAGTTGATAACCATTGGAAAGAAGTGGGATTATCTCATCCTACTGGCAGTTTTTTTTTTTTTTTTTTTTACTTTTTGAAGAAAAACAAGCATTTTAACACTGAATATGAGACTAAATGACATGCTAAGATGGAGATTCTTTGCCACTGGCATACCAGTGGGTTATTGGACAGATAACCATTCAGAGATAAGTGTTGTGCTAAATATTACTTTGCTGGATGGATTGCATTAATTTTCCATTGTGATCAAGGTAGGGAAAATGGGACTAGGACGCATTCTTCATTTAAAAAGATTTGTCTGATGTGGCCTCTCTGTGTGGAGAGGCACTGTTTGTCAGGTAGTCATTTATGTAGGTAATGACTATGTGTCTGCCCCTCTATTCTAGCTCTCCATGCTCTTCACTGAGGAGTGTGATAAAGTGCGGGACCTGATGCACGTACACTCATTCAGCTACGACTTCCACCTTCGAGTGGTTCACCAGTATCTGGTGGGCTGTCACATGACCTTACGCCAAGGCTACCAGCTCACCAGCTTCCTGGATGACTTCATCGCACATCACCCAGATATCCCCAAGTTTGGCCGCAACCACGTCTTTCAAGGTGACTTAGCTTAAAAGTAATATTTGATGTTACTATGTTTTCACCTTTTGGGCATGTACACATCCTGAGATGTTCCAGTGGCATCACTCTGAGCATCTAGGTTCACCAACAACAACAACCAACAGCTTTCCAATAAATGGAAAGCTGTCTAATAGTGTTGTTAAAAAAAAAAAAAAGCCTTTTTGTGCCGGTCCTGGTCATACATATTTTAATAATATGTTTGTCATTGTTTGTCCACCTAATATTTATTTGTATGGAAGGCTATGCAAATGGAGATTGTGCACAAGATCTTTTAATATCTTTTGAAAGGTGGCAGAAAGACAATGAGTTTGGTTATTCAGAATGGCTCCTATCATTACTGCAGGCATCTTCATCAGCAAGTCAGGAAGCACAGCAGAGGGTTTTCCACCCAAGAGTCTCAAATCAGATCAGAGAACGCTCCAATTATAAAGGGGTTTCAGGGTGCAAGGGTGCCAGTCTTGGCGGATTAGTGCTATAGCTAAAGCTATTTACCCTTGCAAAGGGTGTGAAGGAGTTATTTGACTGTGCAGAGCTTGTTTGTGCCAAGACTTGATTTTCATAAATGTCCAAGTGAATAAGATGAAAACTTTTGAAAACGCTCTTGGCTCAAGTAACTGAGGTGCAAAAAGTGAATCTGGACCTTAGAGTTTTACCAAACTCTCAATATCAACACTTGAAAAGAGGAAACACTACTCTATGAAAATTATGAAACTGGACTCTAGCTGTGTCTAATTTTGCTGTGTTTGTTTTAGATGTATGATTTCTAAACAGTTAAGTGGTGGTGCCTACTAATCCCCACACAGTCCAGTATTGATGCTTAAGGGAATACTTCAACGTTTTGGGCAAAATACCCTTTTGCCGACTTGGCCAGACTGAGATACGATGTTTGATACCATTTTCACCTCTGTACGTCTGCTTTGGTTCTGATGGGTAGCATTTTGTGTTAGCTTAGTGTAAAGACTTGAAGTTTATATGAATCATTAGCCTAGCTCCGGTATCAAACAGTTTTGCCCCAAATGTTGGAATATTTCTTTAACCATTCAAGAATCCACATGGCAATGCCACATGCCAACTGGAATTAGACCAAACGGAGACACTTTGACTTTCAGTGTGGCTATTTGGTGGCTCTGAAGGCTAATGCACATACCTAGTATGTGCAACATTGTGAATATCAGTCCAGCTCTCATTGTCTGGCTGTCATGTACCTCCCTCCGTCCAGCCTTGTCTGCCTCTTTCTGCAGTACGCTATTAGCTAAAAAAAGCTTTTAAATTACCTCACTGCCACAGAAAAGAGGTGAATCAAATCTAAAGTGCTTTGATTCTCTTTCCTTTCTACTTCTAGTAGTTGTATATCAAGGCTGTTTCAGCCGTACCAGGGGGTCTTTCTAAGTCATTACAGAGATAAAAGATTGTCATTTGCAATGCTTGCCTTCCAGATTCCACTTCAATATTTTTTCAGATGGTGGGTTTGAAGGTACTGTGGGTGGGCAGAAAGACCTGAGAGCCACTATGATAATTTCTGTGATGGTCTTTCTGAGTGACTTTGATCCTTGTTCACAAAAGGGAGCTTCTCCATCTCCACGGGGATGATAACCGCCCACCAGCTCTACAACTACATCACTGACCATGCCAGCACATACGGCATGAAGCCCCTCCGAATGTCGAAGGCCTCAGTCACCGCTGACAACAAGAAAGGGACACCGAGTGCCGACCTCCATGAATATGCACTTGTGGCTCTATGGAACAGGTAGAAATTACAGCGCCTGCTAACACAAATCAAGCACGTCCATATCGCATTTGAAATATGCATGAGCTGTTTCATTATATTCTTCTTCTTTCTCTTTTTCCTTCTTCCATTAGCTCCGGATCTTACAAGGATCTGGAAGGCCTGCATCACCATGACGACTTTGATGTGTCCCTGTTGGTGTGCCATAACGCCGCTCCGTTTGAGGAGCAGTCCGAGGGGGAGAGGCATTTGCTGAGGTAAGGACATATGAAAGAATAGATTATGTAGATATGATGGGTAAAATAATTATACCCCCATAGGTGAGAACAGGACACTGAGTTTTTGTTAAGACATGACACTCGCCCCTTGCCTTGGGGAATCTTGGAAAGCGATTATTTTGCAAAATCAAATATGTTTTGATCTTAACTCATCACACTTTGAATCAGAGAAAGAAGAGCCCTGTGTACACTGATTGCACTACATTCATATGCCTTTGTGTTTAGGCTGCGGTTCTATGTGATCATGACCAGTCAGAGAGAGCTGTTTCCCCGGCTGACAGCAGACATGCGGCGCTTCAAGAAGCTTCCACAGATCCACCGTGATCCGGCTGACCTGGGTGGCCGGCCTCCCCCAGATAGAGCAGAGGCGTGCGGGTCGCATGACGCCGAGCATGACCTGTGGGAGGAAACTTCTTCCGAAGCTACGGCCCCCTCAGCTCCCAGCGATGGCAACGAGTTTTACCCTCTGGTGGGGTCAGGGTGTAGTGGAGCAGATGCCCAGGGCATGCTCTACCCTTCCCCCCTGTTTCCTTTGCTCAACAACGAGGTGGCGTCAGCCCGAAGGCAGATTCAGGCCAGTGTGGAGCAGGCCATGGGCCACTGTCGCAGAGACAACCTGTGGAGGAGGTTGTTCCATGGGGAGCATCTAGCCCTGGACAAGCTTAAACTGAGCAAGCTGTCGTTCAGCGAGCTGGAGGAACTGCTGGACGCTGTGCAGAGCCGCTCAGTAGGAGAAATTGACCCCCAACTGGTAAGCATTCCCCCTTTTTTTATTTTATCTTTCCACTTTACATGCATACATCTTTTCCAGAGTCTTTGTGGAAAATTAACTTTGTGGCTCACCTGCCAAGAGCTGGTACCGAATAAAATTGAAAAAAATTACCAAATTTTTACTGGCCAAAATAACTAGTTTTCATTTTTCATAGAAATGTGTCACCCTACCTTTTTTCAGAGTCATCTTGTTTTATGAATCAAGGACTTTGTGTTACCATAACACTTGCTCCCTCTCTCTTACAATGAAATTGTGTTTGTAATTCATCATGAAGGATGACAGATTTCAAATTACAAAGCAAGGTAACTTTATTTATATAGCACATTTCATACACAAAGGTAATTCAAAGTGCTTTACAGTAAAAATAAAAAGTGCAGCAGCAATGCATAGTGCTTTGCAGAATAAAACTACAGAAAATATGGTAACAATACAGTAAAATTAACAGAAAAAAACAGTATTAACAAAATAATAAATAAAATAGGATAGAATATGGAAATAGAAATTAAAAAGAGAGAGAGGGAAAGAGAGCATTTTCATGTGTACCCCACCCGACATGTCCCTACTGTTAACCATTCAGGCTTTCCTCCCTGGCTTTGCAGCTGTGACTGTTGCATCAGAATGCACAACCAAATTTCATAATTTGCATATTTCTGAATACATTTTGGCATTCAGCATCACTGGAGACAGGTGTAGCATTCTGTTATGGTAAGTGTTATGCTAAATCTCATTTCCCAAACCTTGTTTATGAGAGTCAGAGGTTACAGAGAAAACCAGTTCAGTTTCTGAGCGTAACTGAGGGAGTACACTTCAGTTTTAAACTTGATAATGGGATGTCCAGATGAAACAAGCAGCTCCAGTCATTATGTGATATACTTTTGTTGCATACACTGTTACCTTGTTCATGGAATAATATCGGTGAGATGTTGATGGTTTAGTGACAGATGGATTATGACTGGATTGACAGCAGGCGCTGGGGTATCAAGACTCAACAGAGAAGGGTTTCAAACATCAACACTGGTTTACAAATGGAGCAGCTAAGAACAAAACAAAAATATGCCACCCCTTGAAAAATGGAGGAAAGTGCCTATTAAAATGATGACAACCCCTGGGGCTCAATTAAGAGAAAAAAACAGGTTTCACTGCACTGGTTGATTTGCAAACTAGCTTTTTTTTCATCTGGAAGAGATACTTTATGCTTTGTGTTGAGATTGTAGATAAGATAATCGGTTATCAAAGTGCTGACAGTAGACACTATAATATGACATCCTTTATGAGGAAGCACTTCAAAGGCTTGTAGCACACATACAGCAAAAAAGCAACTCACATGACTAGATGTCATGGTAGAGCCAAGCTCAGCTGTAAAAACTTAATTTGTCAGCTTTGTAAAATCACAATCACTTTGGATTCTCTGCATTGTGCAATATCTGCAATTGTACTTATTACACTTCCTGTGACAGAGCTTCTGTTGCAAGTTTGAGTGATTTCCCCTTGGCTGGTGGGTTCAAGTGGAATTGGTATACAGGGTTAACATCCTCTCAGAGCGCTGAAGCATTGGTGTCGCTTTCAGCCTCTTCTGAGAGCTGGAGAGAAACACCATCTGTGCTCATGTTCCGCAATAATGATGACCAGCCCCAACCCTCACCTCCCCAAGTGGTATTCCACTCAGGGCGCTTTCTCACCTATAAGTCTGTTTGCCTCGTCCATGTCAGAGTGAAATTGATACTTTTGGTTTGTTTTCTATTTGGTGTGATCCTGCTTTGGTTTTCCTACCAAACAAATATGGAAGATGTTGCTCAGTACAAACACTTGTTAAGACTCCGGGTGTCAACAATGTGCTGATCCACTTTTTCCAGTGAAGACGCACTGCAATCAGACATCTATGGCCCCACGAGGCAAGTCTTAATGTGTTCCTACTATGGCCTGTAATAATAATAACACATAGCATGTTTGGCTTACTTTCAGCAACTGGGTTGATCAGGGTCAAATTGGGTTTTCACTGCACTAGTGTTGACTTGGAATCCGCCCAAGACCAAGACCTAGAGGGCAGTAGGGAAGTAAGATTTGATCCTTCGATGTGATCATGGTGTTAAATCTAGAGCTGGGTAATCACGGGATGAATGGCTTCTCAAGGTGACACCTACACCTCATCTTTAAGGGGCTGTATAGGCTGGTAGGAGAGATCCTACCACTACCACTATACCAAATTTAAGAGCTCTGTGAACTTCTGATATGAATCTAGACAAGTTTATGTCAAGGTTGTCCCATACGGGTCGACTGTGTTAAGCACCTTTTTATGTTCATGGGGTACATCAAAACATGGACTAATTTCACCACTTTTGCAGTAAAATTGCAGTAAAATATAGAGAAGAATAAATAAATATACAAGAATCTGTTTCATTTACAGGAGACCTTAGGGGTGCTGAAAAACATTGTTGTTTTTGTTCTACCTCCAGTAGGGGTATCTCGAAAACTAAAGCCTTTTTTGAGGCTCAGTCACAAGCCGAGTATGCCACTTTCCATTTAGGAATAACATTAATTCTTAAACTGGATCATAGTCTCCTTCAGAGTTCTGACTTCATTGATCATTGATGCTCCAATGCTCCTCAATGAGTTCTTGATTGACAACTCCGGTGACCCAAGGAGTCTCCGTGTACTGCAGGTAATCTTCTCATCAGCCCAGCAGGTGCAGGCCTCCTCCGACCAAACTGACCCTGCTGCTTTAAAGTAAAACTTCATCCTTGTCTTTCATTCTTTATTTTTGTAGCTATTTGTTTTTGGTTTTTTTTACCTGCCTCATCTACTTCAGTTGGTGATTTCATACATTCTTCCTGACATCCTCCATAGAAAAGGGTGACAAACTGTTTTCTTTCAATCAAAGTTGGTTGCACAAGCATATAGATATTGTAGTCTGTAAGCATTTGCACCTTTAGACTTTTTTTTGTTTTGTTTTGGCTCTGTACTGCAGCACAATGGATTTGAAATAAACAGCAAGGTTTAAGTGCAGTGCATCTCCTGTCAAACTCATCAAGTCGGCATCTTTAGCTTCCAGAAGGAGCCGCTCCTCTTCTGTATATATTTATATATAACTACATACCGGTGTGGATCTGTGTCTGTCATGAGGACATCATCCTCATCATGACAGTGACAACTTCAGTTAGTTGGATTTTGTTTACGGTAACACTCCAGGGGGTGACTGCACAGTTCAGACCCAGTTCATGCTTAAAGTGCTGCTGCACAGCAAGTAATCAGTGGGTCCTGCGGATGGATAGATGGTTATTTGTCAAAGATCATTCTGAATCAAGCTGCATTTAGAACAACAAGGATCTTGTTTTTTGCTTATATTTTACTAATGATAAAGACACAGGATGTATAGCTTAGTAAATCAGCTTTGGAGATGAAGGAAGGATTTGTCTCACTTCACAGGAGCTAGACTCGTGGTTTGTCATTGTCTTTGTGTTGGATACACGTATGAAAGATGAAACTGATGCTGATGTTGTCTTCAGACTCTGGGTAAAACAGACATAAAGCTCTCCTTTGAACTCTTTTGTAGCTGAGCTGCAAATATGTGATATGACATCATGTGTGTTTGGCCAGTTACCTGTTAGAATACGAAAAATCCCCCATTAAACAACAGAATAGACATAAAAATACAAGACGCAATACCAGTATCTTTTTCTACAGTGGCAGTGTTCAGGGCGGATTTTGTCTTCACAATAATGTGAGTTGGTGTTCTCCATCAGCTTTAAGTAAAATTATGCAGCCTGTTAAACTCCGTTCACAAAAGATTTAAGAGTCAGAATGTAACCTTGAAGCTCCAGATAATTAATACCAACTAGAAGTGTGTGAGAGTGAAAGAGAGTGACTATGGTTCATGTAGTGACACAGAAGAATGGCAGCAGATAAGCAGAATCTGACCTCCTATGGTATAATGCCCTTTTTCTCTTCCTTGTGTACAAAGGAAGTTGCTCAAAAATGTCATACAAGTAAGCAAAAAGGTAGCAGCAGGGTATTAAAATTACAAAGTGCATAACAGTTGCCTGGAGCACAGGATATTGAAGCGTGATCTGAAAATGGGCTGTTTCTTTGTCAGCTCTTCCTGCAACAAGAGGAATTTACATTTTGTCTCAGAACAGTAAAAACCAGACGAGGTGCTTTTCAGTCTCTTGCTTCACAGCCACTTCTTCAACCAATTTCCAACCAGCCCCAAACTTTGAATGTTCCAGCCTGTGGAAGTGAAGGCTTTTATCACACTGTGAGATGGTTATACAGCCACAGGGCATATCAGGAGGCTTGCTTCACACTGGACAGAGAAGCTTTCTTAGAAGTTCTCTGTGTCAATGTATGGAATCAAGAAAATCTTTTAAAATCCTACACTAAAAACAAGCTGAAGCTGCATACTTGCAATATGAATCATGTCCACCATGACGCCTTTCTTGTCCTGTCTAATACTACCTGGGGATTTGAGCACAAATAACCCTTTTCTATGTGAGATATCAACATGGTGAATTATCCTTGATGCATGTGAAATCAGTTTACATTTTCCCAAATAGATTTTTTTTCTTGTTTAGGTACAGGGCACAAGAAACCGCCAAAGTCATGGCAAATGTTTCAATCATTAGATCATTTTCATTGTTAATACAGAAGACAACCAAAGATGATCAACAGAGCAGGGAGGAACGTCACACTTGGGATATCCCCTAGAATTTACAATAAAGTTCTGTGAGGTTGAACAAAGCTCAGTCGCACAGCGATGATGAGCCCAACCGTGGGCACATCAGAGTCGAAGAGGTGAAGGGCTCAGTCACTGAGCTGCACGATTCAGGAGGGGTGGGACAAAATATTGACAGTGCAATATATTATATTATACACTTGTGCCAGGTAGTGATACTTTTATTAAATACTGGCATGCGGTATGTATCTATTTTAATGGGGTTGTGAATAATAGTATATTACTATGATTATTTAAATATGAGTATGTATTTTATATTGATATTTATATACAGCCCTATATAATTATATAAATTATTTCAAAATTGCATTTTATACATACCTTTTTACATAAGACATACGTAGGTGTGGATATTAAAAGACTGAAAAACATGATTCTGCTTATTGAAAAATTATCTTGCCTTGTCCAGTCACATATCATGATGTGTCATAGCTGATTGTCTGACAATATATCACACATCGCAGAACCTGTATTGTGATACTATTATTATTGTGGGTAAAATATTGTGACAGTATCATATCGTGAGTCAAGCAGTGACTCCCACCCCTACTATTCAGGTGTCTAAAGATAGTGTGGGAAAATGTCTATACTGGCCAGATTCTGATGCACATAATGCATGAGCAAGGATGGAGGCCATTTAAACAGCAAAAAGCAAGAAAAGGGGAAAGTTCATGGTCCAGTGAGGAGGACAGAGAAGCCGAAGGAAGAAGGTTTTCACACATCTGAAAGTCTCAGTACCTCAAACATCCATCACATAGTTCAGATCTAAAGGGGAATAATTGAAACGTGTGGATCATAAGCTTGTAAACCCACTCAAATTTATGTAGTCTGAATTTTGGGTTGTACTTCTAGAGTAGGCCTATAATGTTAAAGCCTACATGTTAATTGAAATGTCCTCCTCTCGTCCCAGTAACATCTTTGTACTCCCTCATGCTACAGTGCCATATGTAATGTAAAGATAGGCTCTTCCTGTCTGCCTGCTGTAAAGCGTTTCATCTGATTTGGCGGGGAATCCGACCCGGTGGCACGCATTTAGAATAACAATATAGAAATAGCCAGTATTCTTGCTGATAGTCTCATTTGCTTATGTAGGTCATATAAATGCTTCAGTGTTAAATTGAGACTGTTTCATAACCAGTTAAAACTCCTTTTAGCTGCTTTAATTAAACAGGAAACTATCCTCGGGTATAATAATCACCAGCCATAAAAAATCATCTGTGTGTTTATTCAGCTGTGACACTTTGGTTTCCCTGAATGTGCAGGTACAGTACAAGAACAGTCTGTCTTCTGCTTTTGCTCTTCTTTAACAGAAGGCAGTTGTTGTTATGTCTGTGTTGTGTGTTGCTGCAGGACTGTTTCCTGACGATGGGTCCAGGCTGGTACCAGAGTCTGATCAAAGTCCTGCTGACCCGCTTCCCTCAGAGCTGCCGACACTTTGATGACAACGGCATTCAGTATCTGGTGAGAAGACAGTCTGCTTTTTTTGTTTCTCATTTATTTCACAATATGAGACTTGATAGAGCAAATCTGGTTTGAAGCCAGGTCAGAAACACAATTGACTTTTTTTTTCCATCAACCAAAAAATATGGCACTTTCAAGTAAAATATTACATTGAAGTTTTCTGGTTGGTTTTTCGTTGCAGACGAATCCAGAATCTGTAGCTGCCCCAAGTCACCTTGAATTCCCTTAAATTAAGTTCTGCACTTCCCGGACCTTTAAGTTATGTTAAAAAAAAAACGGGAAAAACATTCAGTTGAAAGAATGAAGTCTGTTCAAAAGCATCAGACCTCTGTGGGGTGAAATAAGATTTTGGTGGGGTTAAAATGTAAAAAGGGACTCTACAGGGGGATTATTGGTGTCTTGAGAGGAATAATTGTGGGTTTCTTCAGAGTTTCATGAGATGACTCTCTCTTCAATTTGTACAATTTGTAATTGAGAGCCTCAAGATCAAAAGACGTTCCCTTATTTCTTGCAATTTCCAAACTGATGGTTATAGCCTGACCTCTCCGTGTTGCAGTAAAACATTTTCTTAGGTGCAGTAAGTGTAAGTCTTTGTAGATGCTGAAAATCACACAGACTTTCATTGATCAAATAAAATGAAAGTAAAGGATATTTTTCTCTGGGTAAGTGGTGCAGATTCTCAGCAACAGTATAACTGGGTATTTAAAGGAATACTCCGATGTTTTAGGGCAAAATACCCTTTCTCCGCCTTGCCCAGACTGAGACAAGATGTTTTGGCTCTACAGGAATTATCAGCCTCGCTCCGTAAAAGTGAAAAAATAAACCTTACAGCAACTCTGAAACTGTCTTATTTACACAATGTATTATGCATTTGAAATACCCGTCTTGGAATTTTCTACAAAGAAAAAATAAAGAGAGAGTCGTTTTAGGAGGATGGATCTAACTTTATGCTAAGCTAACACAAAATGCTACCCATAGGAACTGAACCAGTGGACATACAGGCGTAAAAATGGTATCGAACATAAGAGAATTGTATTCTTGTCTTGTATATTCTTGGTGCCCAGAAAAAAAAGAAACAAAAAGAAAAAAAAAAGTAAAACCAAGGATATGTCTGTATATATTTAGTTTACGTGGATGCTTTCTTTGTATGATTTAAAACATCAACAGTCATCAATATCTTTTGTTTTAGGCGGTTCTCAACCAGAAGTTCACCGACTGCTTTGTTCTGGTCTTTCTGGACACTCAAGCTGGAAAAACAGTGAGTTGTTATGCTCAAGTCATCGATGGAATAATTTATTTTGATCTTTAGTGTAACCACAATCTTTTGATGATGACCTTTGCATGAACACTAAAGACAAACATTTTATGCCAACTTGTCAAACTAATGCCACATCACTGTCTCTTTGTTCTATGACACATGGAGTGGTAATGTGAAGTTATGTGAGATTTCTTTAAATATGAATATCTATACCGTTAACCTTTTCTTCCTGCTCCAGAGCCTAAAAGTTGTATTTCGAGAGCCGTTGCCATCACAGCCGCAGGCCAGCAGCAGCCCGCCACCTCAGCTGGTGTCTATGTACCATCATCTGGAGTCTGTCATCAACACAGCCTGCTATAATCTGTGGACAGGACTGTTGTAGAGCTGAGTGCCAGGATCGATGTTGGACTTTTCTCTGACTTGACTGAGGACAGATTGGATGTGAGCAAGTAGAAGACAAAGACATGTTGGAGAAAAACAGGATAACAGGGAATGCTTGGAGTGTGAGTTCATCCGGGAAAACCCTGAATTCTGAAATTTTTTAATAAAAAAATACATCCCTGAAACTAACTACTAAAGCACAGCAAGTTTTCTCCCCTCTGACTGAAAATATAATTATTTGAACAATTCTTTCAGCGCTGAATTTAGGAGTTGGACTCCTGTTTGCCAGTATGCTCCAAGTTTAGCTTCAGACAGTGGTGTTACTTATGCAATCTTCCCCTTGTGATTCCCAGTGCACACAAACTCCTACTGAGCAATTTTGAGCGAGTTGTAGTGAGAGTGCAGAAAAGCATGCAAAGTCTGGGCGAGCTTTCCAAAGCCTTACGATACACAAGTGCTAACCAGGTGACAAACCCGAACCTGGAAGAAGGTCCTGAAACGCTCCGAGAGCCTCTGATAAAGCTCAGATGGAGGAACACTGTGTTATTTAATGCAATTTGCTCAACAGCACATGGGCAAGGAAGCATTTAGGGTTCTGATGCAAAGCCAGTTGAGAAGCCACTGCCATGCTCATCTCACATTTGAGGATTTTCAGCTGAGAATCGTCCTACATGTGCAGTACATTAGCCGTTTTTGGTTTACTGACTCCCTGTGCTGAAAGGGACTGACAGGTCGGTAGTTAGCAACTTACAAAAAGCTGTTTTGGCTATTATGTAATGTAATTGCACAAATTTCATGCTCCATAGCTTCCCAAATAAGTTGTGTTGGATATTGTGCCTTCTGATAGCCTTTGCTAGCTACTCATGCTACATCGTTTTGTTTTTTTGTGAGAGAGAGAGAGAAAGCTGAGATGTCAGTCTGCAGTGTTGGATGACTATGTGGGATTTTCAGAAGTGTCAATCCTGCTCTCCACTTTAACCCCACTGCCATCTCTAGAGCCCTGAAGTGCCTTTCTTGGTTTGTTTTGTTTTTTGTGTTTTTTTTTTTTGCTTTTGTATGAAGACTGTGTTTTTCCATCAGTTTTGCAGAGAAGATCTATGACTCCTGACATTACGCAACTGAAGTGCCTGAGTCAGGAGACTCTTGGAGTCACTTGTTATTAGCGATTATAACCATCACTTGTTTTCTGCTGTCTGAAAACGAACATGAGATAAATCGTGTTTTCCATTACCTCTGCCTTTCACAAGCAAGTAAATGAGGCATGTTGACTTTGACGATTTGCATAATAGCGTGCCACATGCCATCAGTGAGGACAGTTTCCAAAGCGTGTTTAGGAATATGTAGTAATGTATTTGACTTGTGCTGCATATTCTGAAACAGTGTGGCTGGTAATAAGGCATCAGTTTACAAGGAGTTGGTTTATAGGTTGGCACAAAAGCTGGCCTGGATTGAAGAAAACAACTCAAACATCACTGATAAAAAACATAAGGTGTGAGCGGATGATATTCATAGCGATGCCTTCATTAATGACGTGTTAAACAGCCTTATGTTTCAACACATTTTCACTGGAAGGAAGACCAAATACTGAAGTTGCTGAAGTTCTTCGTTGATGTAAAATGAAGGAAAAGTGTTAAATAGAGCAGCACTGCAGTGCTCATATAAAGTCAAGGATTCAGTAGTTTGAATGTTGAAACACTGGATACTGATCATGCAAAATGTGAAACTCTAAGAATAGTTACCCCTTGGCATTTTGAAGCTGTAATATCAATATTGCACTGTCTGTAATTGCATTATGTATACTATGTATATATAGAACAATTTGTATGTATGAAAATGCTAAATAAATCAGTGCTATTAATGAGAGTCTGTTAAGCTCCAGTAGTGTCCCAATCATTTCCAGCTTAAGTTAAAGAAATGTTGCACTTATTTTAACCTGACCCTTATTTCCTCAGTTTTTGTCACACCTCTATCTTAGGTGAGAGTTTAATACCTTTAAGACCAGTCACATGTTGTGGAACATAAAAGATGGCAAAAGCACAGGAGGGCAAGGTACAAGATGATTTTTCTCAAACCGAAGTGTGATGAAACAGTGAGACCATTGTGGACCAGATGTATGACCACTGACAAACATCAGAAGAAGGCAGTATGATATACATGTAGCAATCCCAAGCTACAGCAACATTAGGAAGATGGAACAGCAAACATAAAGATGGGAGTTTTTATATACTGTATATACAGTGCCAGTCAAAAGTTTGGACACAGCTTCTCATTCAATGGTTTTTCTTTATTTTTATTATTTTCTACATTGTAGATTAATACTAAAGACATCAAAACTATGAAGGAAGGCATGTGGAATTATGTAGTAAACAAAAAAGTGTTAAACCAGAATATGTTTTATATTTTAGATTCTTCAAAGTAGCCACCTTTAGCTTTGATGACAGCTTTGCACACTCTTGGCATTCTCTGTCAGCTTCATGAGGTCGTCACCTGGAATGATTTTCACTTAACAGGTGTGCCTTGTCAAGAGTTAATTTGTGCAATTTCTTGCCTTCTTAATGTGTTTGAGACCATCAGTTGTGCAGAGGTAGGGTTGGTACACAGTTCTATACAGTAAATAGCTCTGTTCTAATCCATATGGCAAGAACCACTCAACTAAGTAAAGAGAAACGACAGTCCATCATTACTTTAAGGCATGAAGGTCAGTCAATTTGGAAAATTTTAAGAACTTTGAATGTATCCTCAAGTGCAGTCACGAATTCATCAAACGCTATGATTAAACTGGCTCTCAAGAGGACCATCCCAGGAAAGGAAGACCAAGAGTTACCTCTGCTGCAAAGGATAAGTTCATTAGAGTTACCAGCCTCAGTAACCACAGATTAACAGCACCTCAGATTAGAGCCCACATGCGTCATAGAGCCCAGATGCGACGTACATCTCAGATGTACGTTGCTTTGGATAAAAGCGTCTGCTAAATGATAACTGTAACTGTAAATGCTTTACAGAGTTCAGATACATCTCAACATCAACTGTTCATAGGAGACTGCGTGAATCAGGCCTTCATGTTAAAATTGCTGCAAAGAAACCACAACTGAGGAAGAAGAACAAGAAGAGGAGACTTGCTTGGGCCAAGAAACACAAGGAATGGACAATGGACCATTAGACATTAGTGATTTATTCAAAATTCAAGGCACACTTAACCAGCATGGCTGTACCACAGCATTCTGCAGCGACATGCCATCCCACCTGGTTTGCACTTTGTGGGACCATCATTTATTGTTCAACAGGACAATGACCCCAAACACACCTCCAGGCTGTGTAAGGGCTATTTGACCAAGAAGGAGAGTGATGGAGCGCTGTGTCAGATGACCTGGCCTCCACAGTCACCGGACCTAAACCCACCT
>OMLF01056392.1:95178-129578 GCA_900302615.1 Holocentrus rufus | reverse complement strand
TGCTTCCTCAGCTGCCTGTTGGGACTGACCCATGTGCAGAGCTTCACCTCTCTGCCCAACTGTCTACATCAGGTGAGCCAATGGCCTGAGGACACACACACACACACACACACAGCCTCTGTCCCTCTCTCTCTCCCATGCACACTGTACATGTACATCTTCCTTACATGCATGCTGTATAATTGCATCATGTATTTGCATGGCCTTACAGACCATCAGGACTCCTGCAGAGCCACATGAGTTAGCACAGAGTTAACACTAACCCACACAGAGGGAACATTCAACCTTGATGTCACTAATACCAATGTCAAATGTAGCGGCAGAGTTCCATCATGCCTCCCTGTGTTGACACATCTGAACATTTGCAACAGGAATATTCCTCAGTTCAGTCTCATACATGATAAACATCCTGGCTGACAGTGTGTTCAGTGCACGCTGCTCCGATGAGTTATGTGATGCAGCACTCACATGACAATGTTATTAGACTTTGTTAAACAGTATTTGGTTTGAGGAGAGTTATTATGCATATTTTTTAAATGTCTTGGCCAGAGGCTGAGCAGACTGCATACCAGTCTGCCTCACAAGGCCTTCCTGCACAGCCAGGGCTAAAATCTTTCTCCTATTTAGAAGTTCCTGACGAAATGTCCCACATATCAAAACATAGCCTTTCCTCCAGATCACTGGAATGTGTGGCATGATGTTGGCCAGACCCGTGGTAAGAGGCAGAGTGGAATGACTTTCTTTGACAAGCGGTGACGTCACACATGTACTGAGAACTGGAAATTAATCATTCAACATTTAACCTTGTTTGTTTTTGTTGTTTTTCTTCATGTGCTTTACAGATCGCAGAACTCTTCATCACTGAAAAGAATTGTATCCTTTATAAACAATGTGAGGAACAATCAGCCTCAGTCTCACATCTGAGCCTTTTTCTGCACTTTTATCCTCCCCTCAGGTCTGAGCCTGCTAGCAAACAGACTGACCATAGAATTAGAGTTCTATTTCTGTGAACACTGAGAGGGTTGTCAGCGGAGGCAGGCGTGGTGAATTCAGCACAAAGGGGGATGTGGATCCTCAGAAAGCAGTGTGTAAAGTGAGGGGGATGAGTGAATGTCTATCGGCGACTCCGTAATAACACATTTGTCTCGGAATGCCTTACGTTTTGTGTTTAGCTCCGGCTGTGTGTCTGCCTCTTAAGAGGATTTGTAGGCTCTTATCACCGTACAACACAGTGTGGGAGAGCACTAATTAACCTGTATCCACGCTGACTAGGCTGTGAATCGCCACCATGCTGCTTCCATACAGTAGACTATAGGCCTATAAGGCGTAGAGATAATAGCGAGGTGTCACGTTTCGGGATATATTACCCCCATGGCGCTGCTCCCAGTCACTGAGACACTCCAACACTTAACTTGCCAGCTCAGGTTATCCACCTCTGCATGACTCTACCCTTCACTATTCCCAAAATAGGTCGATTTGCCGGGCTTCACTTCATCAATACACAACCACAGGCCTCCTCTCAGAATGAAAACATCTACTGAAGACAGTCAGCTCATATCACAGGGTTAAGTGTTTTGATATACAATGCTACATAACATCATGAATAGTAATGACATAATGGTGTCATGTCATATCATCTGTGCCACTTCATGTGGTTGAGTTCCATGTTACATTCTTTTACTTGTAATGTTTCATTACAACCACAAAAATGTAACTACATCCTACATCACATTTAGAGGGTCGCTAAACTTGAAGTGATGACATAAAAAAATAACATCAGCGCGCACAGTTGTTGCACATGGTTGTAATATATACAGAATACACTTGGTACTTCATGTAATGAGTAAATGAACCATTTGAATTCTGATATATGTCAGATTTCCTCTTAAGCAACTAACATGACAATGTCACATATATTTATTCATATATTTATGCTTCATTACTCTTTTATTAAGTGAAATATTCAAACCCAAGATGGCATTTTTTATGGCGGCAGCATCACATCAAATAGGAAAAATCTAGATGTCTTGTGCATCATTTTATACATGTTCCCCTGCAGATCAACAGGATTATTGTCTAGCTCTGGAAATGTTGGGATCATGATTAGGATTTGAAATGAAGTTCTCTGGGTTCAACAAAGCTAGGCCTCGCAACTTTTGTTTGTAAAGACAGAGCCATTGGCAGCTGCAGCAGAGTTTAATAGGTTAATAATGAAAACAAACTGTGTGCAAGGCTGCAGCACTGTTTACTTCTATATCTTTGTGGTTTGTAAGCCTTCATTTGATTTTTTAAATCTTGTTTGCAAAGACTGAAAGTATCTTGTCTGTTTCCATTGCGTGCTGGAGAGTAGCTTCATTTTTTTTTGGTCAACAGCCGTTCCCATGAGCAGCATAAGATCTGCAGCAGCGGTGTTGTGGTCATGTGGTTTTCCTTTGGGGAGGGAGGTGAAGGATCAGCGCGCTCAAACAGAGCTGGATGGGAAACTCAGAGTTTCACAGGAAGGGTCTCCACAGCCTGAGCACTGCAGCATTGCCTCACATGGAGTCTCTGGTCTAAAACCATCCTGAGCAAAAAAAAAAAAAAAAAAAGCAGAGCCGCATTTAAAGTTGTGCCTGTCTTTGTTTCATGCTGGTGCTCTGGCTGTACTCCAGATGAATGCATTAGGCGGAGTTGATAGTGGCAGTGCCATTACAGCTAAAGGCCTGTGCTGTCGTTATCAGAGCTGGCAGTATCTAGAATTGACCTTTGCCCAAAGCCAAAAGCTCTCTTGGCTGCCGAGGGCTTTATTGATGTGTGTTTCATGGGAAGTATATTTATCTGTCAATTTGACTTTGATCTCAAATAAAAGCTGGAGTACCACAGCATGTAGGAGATATCAGCCAACAGTAGCAAGCCGCATGTGGTATATTCAGAAAAGCACCAGATGAATCATAAACAGCGAGCTTTAAAACACTTTGACTGTATATATCTGACTATTTAATGATGATTCCAGAAATCCCAGCTTGCTTTGGGGTGGGCGTCCTTCATAAGTTTATTTCTGTAAAGCCCTCAGCCGAGTTTTGCCGTGTTTGTAATCAGAAGTGCCTTTGGACGTGCTTTAGTTAATGGAATCTGCTGGAGCACCGTCCAATTACCAGTCCAGGGTTGTGTGTGTGTGTGTTTGTGTGTGTGGGATGGGGCAGGGGGAGTTGGAGTACCTATTCCCAGGAGAAGATTGTATGCTCTTCCTGCTGTGTCGTTGTTGTGGTCCTGCCAGGCTAAAAATAGCCGCGCGGCTCGCCGAAGTAGTGCTCTGACCTTTGATGATTGCTGTTCCACTAATCCTCCCTCCCAGATGGTTCCTCGTACCCACCTCAGTCCCCGCTGCCAGGTGACTCCCGAGAGCCGCAGCACATTTAATGCATTTCTAATGATCCTGTAATAACTCCCTCAAGATTCACTCAAAACAAATTTGCAGTATCGGCCGTAGTGATCATGTTATCCCTGCGTGTTTAACCATATAATTAAATATGAGGAGTTTTTCACACCTGATTGATGCTGATCTTTATCTGTAGCCTATGTGCAGTTTATTCAGATGTACTGTACATACATAATCAACAGCTGCCAGTTTCGAAAGATATGAACCCTGCTGGGCCTGTAATGCTCATCCACCTTCACCCCTCATCATCCATCATGTCTCATGGCTTCTCTCAGTAGGACTACACGTTTTAGGAGGTTGTTTCATGTTACATCTCTCAGTGAGGATTACTGTCCGGATCAAACAGGATTCACACTATCTGCCCTGCATCTTGTTTGATGGGAGATTTGTGGCTTGCCTTGTGTATAATGCCTCTGTTTGGTATCTGTTTTGGTTTCAGTTCTATGTCAAACTGTTATTGGAAAGTGGAACCCCATTGTTGACATTTTTAGCTTTAGCATCAACCTCAGTAAAGCCCCTATAAAAAGTGGCAGACATTTAGCTGGGTGATCTGTGTTGAGCTCTTAAAATGGCAAGCTGGGTGGCCACAGTGAGGGAAATTGAATTACCAAAGGCTGAATTTAGCATGTTTCACACAGGAGTGATCTGCGGTTAAGTAAGACATCTCGACAGGCTGCGCTGTGTTTATTTTAAGTATTCCCTGTGCCAGTGGTCTTCAGATTCACCTGTCAGGCATCAGTGGTGTCACTTTGCAGCGGGATGTACTCCCAGAGTCTGTCTGTGAAATGCTTTTGACAAAGAGAGCAGGCTCTATATTTAGGGGCTTTTAATAGCTGAATCTTTTCATGGAAACAAGTATAAAAAAAACCTTAATAGCTGGCATGTAGATCAATCAAAAGTATTCTGTGCTAAAAATAAAACAATCTGCTTCAAAATGTAGCGAAACTTCGTGCCTAATAGTTGAAGCAGAACCTCTCTCTCTCTCTCTCTCTCCCTCTCTCTCTCTCTCTCTCTCTCGCACACACACAGGTTTTTTGTTTGGATAAGACAGTATTTATGAAAATAAATAACTTTTTCAGAGCTACAGATCAGAGAACTAAATGTCCAATCAGTGGCCAAGAAAAAAAAACCTCAAAGAAGAATTTGTCTTGATGATGAGAGCATCATAATTCTTGGTTTATTAACTTTTTTACAAGGAATTAAAATTGTCTCTTTTTCAAGTCCAAGGCCTCATCGCCAACTATTTGTTTGGGATAGCAACAGCAAATATCACACCTTCTGTTTGAGGTCATGCATGTTCAAAAGGGGGACTTGTCAGGGTCGCCTGGTGAGCTGTTTATAACTTCAACAACTGACTAATCCTGTTGACAAGCCGGAGTGATCCTTCACCCACATCCACAGATGGGAAGGCCCTTCAGTTCATCCAGGCTGAAAAAATGTTCTACGAAGTGGCACTGATAGAGCTCACCGCTCTCCAGGGGAGCACAGGCAAGTAAACACGCACCTCTGCCCTGATAATGAAGCATTCTGGGAAAATGCGGTACGCACATGTCATGCAGGTCAGGTCATGCACTTTGTGGAGTTTTTGGGGAAGCAGAGGTAAGAAAAATGGTAGTTTAGACGTAATCCCCAGTTGATCCAGTGAAGCTATTCAGTGGCTTACAGTAGACTGGTTATAGTGGGCGTCTTGCCAGTCTTCATTTGTATAAATGACAAGGTGGGGCATTACTGAGAAAGGGCAAGTTTATCAGGTAAATAAAGATAAAAAAAACAGACTTATGTAACCTGGATTAACAAACCAGAGGTTACTTAACCTGCAAAAAAAAATCCAGAAGGCCATTCTTTAACTCTCCAGGCCAATGGGATATGATGATCCATTTGACCTAAGTCCGTATTTATTTACAATAAACCTGGTGCAGCTCTGAGCGAGCGCTCGCAGCCGGGACCGGTCATCCATCACCTGCCGCCGCTGCAGACGCCGGCCTCTCCCTCTCTGTCTGCTGCTGAGGCAGCAGCCCAGTGTAGCGTGAGCCGAGCGGAGGAGTTAGGGGACAGACACGGAAGACAAATGGCCGCACTTGGCAGTATCTCATTAGGAGCAGTATGGTACCATGGAATACTTCAGCCCCTGATTCAGCACTCACTCGGATTGAATGCTGGGCTCCTCCTGGGGCAGAGCTGGCACCAAGCTTGCTCTCTCTCTACAGTGTCTTTGTCAAATCTCCACCCATTTCCTCATTTCCCCCGATGTGATGTTAGTTCTTATTTTGTGCAATGCAACCCGAACTCACCTGATGCTAGGATTTATTTGTACTTGTTTCATGCATGGATTAAGAAACAAAGTCGTCTCTACCTCTACAAGTGTCGTATATGCGTTTCAGTTTGTCATTGTGCTGTTGTTTGTATTGGCTCTGCAGACAATGAGGTTGTTTGTCTATGTGTGTGTGTGTGTGTGTCTCAATGTTCCAGTGGGCGTGGTGAGTGTGTTGTTGGACTCCCATATCCTCTCTCCTGCCCTTGTCTTTGCTCTCTTGTCTCCAGTCTCCACTTGGCTCCGCTCTGCCTTTGCACCTCCATAGTTCAACAGTGCTGCCAGACAGGCAGACGGCCAGATCTCCAGGCTTTTTGGATTTATCTTCCAAAACTTTGCACAGACAGAGAGATAAAGAGAGAAAGGGAAGAGAAGACAGAGGGATATAGAGAGGAGCAGAAGGCGAGACAGAGGGAGAGACTGAGCGGTTTGTTGGCGGGCTCCCTGTGATTCCATGCCCTGTGTTTGTGTAACAGGGCCTCAGGAGGAGGCTATGTTGGGCTCTGCAGGATGGGCCACCCCAGAGGAGCTTTCGGAGCAGGCCTCCCAGGCACAGCACCTCGAACGGCTGGCCCAGCTCTGCATCATGAGCAAACGGTAGGTACTGCGGCATGCTGCAATAACTCCTCTTTTTGCTGTGTATTTAATGGGGCGTTGCATGTTCTGTGTGTTTAAGGGCTCGGCGGGCTCGTCATAAATGAGAATTTACTGTACAGTCACACAAAATGTTCGCTGCCATAACTTTTGCCACCAGTTTGGTAATGGCTTTCTGTTGCACTCTGGTGGCTGTTCGTTTCTAATCTTTAATCAGAGCTGAATGTAAATGCGCCCGTTACATGAACAGTGCAAACAGTGCATGTTTTACTTTCTGTTATCGATGCTGTTTATTGAGCAACATTTTCCTTGATGTGAAATTACATGGAAGTTTCACTTCTATGTACATAAATTTGTTTTTCACAATTATACTGAATTAGATTTAGACAAATATATACTTCTAGATCACTGAAAGGAGTCAGATTTTGGAGAAAAAACTGTACTGTAATGAATTTTTAGTAAGGGACTAATTTTTCTTTTGTTGCTCATGTAAAGTTGAGTGACCCTAAAACAAATAAATAAATAAATAAAAGCTTTTTTTTTTTAAAATAAAGCTCACATTTTTGTCACATTTTAGTGACCTACTCCTTTAAAATGTTGATCACAGAAGCCATTTAAAAAGACATGACACACAAACTTGCACGTACACGACATGTAAACACGTACGCTCTTCTTGAATGGAAAATTTTCTCCGTAAATAAACTGAATCGCCAAGTATTTTTGGTAGCGTTGAATTTCCCTCTAGATGTGGCGAAAAGAGACACCGTCCCCTGCGCGAGTTTCGAGTGTTACCAGAGGAACACCTTAACTGGATCTGCTGTCTCCTGTTGCAGGGGTACTTTGTTAGGCCGTAGCATGCACACATTTTCTTTGCCTCTGTTGTCGTTGTTGGGATTAGGCCATTTAACCTGATTGCCTGAGAGGGCGACGGAGGGTGGAAGGTTCGCTAGGTGGAGGGTCCTTCATTAAGGCGAGGAGCGTGGTTAAACTTGAATGAGATGGTACTGATTGTGTATGACTGTACCCAGAGGCTTGGGTTTCTGGGTAAATAAGGACATGCAGGAATTTGATTCTGCTCCTTGACCTTTTCTCTTGGACGTCAGGAACATCCCTCCTGAAAAATGTATACAAACTCTAGTGAGAAATAATGGACAAAAGGCGCTGATGCTTTTGGATTCTTTAATTAAGGCATCTTAAGTCTTTGTTAATGCTGCTAAAGCCCGCACAGACTCCCAACAATAGGCTCATCCCCATCCCTCTGGAGGGCAGGAAGTTGTAATGCTTCCTGAATCTTTCAGCGATGTCGTAGGAAGTCCTTTGGGCTGGCGAAGGGCTTTTCTGTCCTCGGTGATCAGATGTCCCCCAAGGACCTTCTAAAGCAGAGCAAACTGACACCTGGCCATTACTAATTGAAGGGAAGTGTGGCTTTGGAACAGCGATGCTGACATCTGTCACACTAAACAGAGCTTGCTCTACATCTATAGGCACACGTGAGGGTGTGAGGGTGATGAATGTCCTTGGCTGCCGTCGCAGGCGGATATGAGCAGGAGCACATGGCAGATCCCAAATGTGCGACATTATGTTCGCCGAGCTTAGTGTTAAAGGGAAGACGGGTGGAAGGAGACAACTCAGTAAACCAACCTGCGAGCGCCATGCCTTCTGTAATTCACCCTGGAGACAAAGCAGGGGCAGCCGGCGCTGGCAGAAATAGAAGGTTTCCACTTCTTCCATAAGGTGGCCCAATGCCTGCAGCCCTGCCGTCTCTAATCACAGCGAGCGCATGTTTAGATTTGTCATGTTGATTCATGCTCCAAACACCGAAATGGATATGCTCACCTGACAATGCCCTATGCCCCACTAAGCTTGATTAAGGTCAGCCATTGTTCGCCTCTCTGAAAAGACTTATTTATGTGTTCAAATTGATCAAGTGTGCCAGAGCAGAGATAGATTTCATCTGCTCACCCAGATTGATTCCTTTGAGAGAGACTGTTTTTCTTTCCAGCAGGTATCAAATATTTTTACATCATGCTGCCACACAGAATGAATAAATAAGAAGCTGTTTTCTTACTGATGATGTCTTCCTTTCCTTCCAGACCTCATCTCGCTTTAGAATACAGTGGTAAGGTATGTATGTTTCATTTTCAAACCTGCTTTTCAGATTTTTGAACAAGGCACTCTTAAATTAAACATCCCTGTCATTTTTAATGCTTCTTTCAGGCCACTAAGATCCACCAGAGGGCCTTCGGTAACGACCACCCAATTACAGCCCGGAGCCTGGAGCTTTTGGCCACTGTCTACGCTGAGATTGGCAAGACTGAATATTCAGGTAAACACTCTGCCCAGGATGAATGACACCGAGAAACACAGCAAACGCCACTGTCACCCTGAAGTGATGCCGCCAAGATTGCACAAGGACTTATGTTGGATTAATGGACGGTCTGTGAAAACAAACATGGCCGCGCGGTTTAGAAAACAGCGTCTAACATCCCAGTTGAGAACAGGCCCTCTCTGGAGACGATGATTTATGGTTGTTAACACCGTCTGCAGCGTGAGAGTGGAGGCCCCGGCCGCCAGGTTTACACGAGGCTGTCTCCTGTGGCATGACAATACCGGAACAGCCATGTTAGAAGTTAACCGCTCCGCTCCAGAGAGCAGAAGTGGCTCAAAGCACTTAACTTAGCCGTTATAAAAATGTCAGCTCAAAGAAATGGTAAATTAATAAACACGTTTGCAGTGCTGTACATGAGAGTGGTTTTATACGGAGTCAAAAAGGAAAGTGGCTTTGTGGCTTTGACAGTTTGAGGTCAGTGTTTTTGTTGTGCTCGTGCTCGGCTTGCATGAGGTGGGAGCAACGTTTTTTGTCCCGTCGCTGAAACTTGGCGTTTTTGTGGAGACCGGCCTGCTGTTAGAAGCAGCATGGAGGAGCAGCCTTGTTATTGAGGCAGCGGTATCGAGCAGCAGGCCTCTGCGACGTAAGAGCAGGAGCGCACAAAGGTTCACGTTTCATTTCAGCTCACCCTCTTCAGCCGGCTAGGTGGAATAACAGAGTGAAAGGTCAGAGAACAGGTGAAACAAGGGCAGAATTTGTTGTTTCAATATGAGACCACGTGGTTGTCTCCCCGTCACGTGCTGCTCTGCCCTGTTTCTGCTCTGCATTTTGTGATGTACACAAAGAAATTCTCTTTGAACTCGGGCGACTGCATTAGAGGTTTGTTTAAGTGTAAGCTCTGATTGTTCACACTGTCTGCATCAGTCACGTTTCATCAGCTAACAGCGTGCTCTTATGTTATTGAAATTGTATTTTTTTAATAAATATTAATGGAACTAGTCTATCATTATATTGATCAATTTCATTATTATACTAAATTACTTGTATTGTATTGGAGACTGCTTTGAGACTATAATTTTCCAAGCTTCTAACCACTCAACAATTAAATCACATTTTCAGAAAATAAGGGATCCTGATATCAATATCATTATCAATGCCAATACCGGGCTAAAATGGAGCATTGGTATCAGAGATTTGATGCAAGACTAATATCTGATAACAGAAGACCTGAGTAACATGTTGTGATTTTCTGCATTTATTGGCACACAGAAGCCTGCATTCCTCAGGCAAAAAGGGTCTGTGACCCCAAACTAATGATCCAGGCCTGCACTGTTCAATGAAAGTAATCGATCGAATTGATTCTCTGTATCGGTCGATAGTACTACTAAAATTATACTGGTGCATCCTTTTAAAAGCAGTACAGATACATCCAGAGTACTTGACAATTCTCATGTTTAATTTCAGAAGGTCATTTAGGCAAAATGCAAAGAAAATATGACGGTCATGAGACATCATGTGGAGGTCGATATCAGTTCCATCTGTGGCATCATGACCGGCTGGAACACAAACTCTCAGGGCTAAAGGCACAAATCATTCATTTGGCAACTGGGATAAAGATGCATGCTGAGCACATAATCTGAGATGACTCTTGAGATTAAATATAAATGCAAAATTTATAAATAAATCAATATATTAATAACTTGGAGACATTTCTTATGCATATATTAGGTTGTGTGACAACATAGCCCGCCATGTTGTAAAAATGTAATGAATGGGATTATTTTTAGACCTTTTGTGGTTCTGCTTTTTGTGATCTTCTGTTGGCCTGTTTTATTGCAGTGTTAGGAAGTGAAGCCAGGACACGTCTGAAACAGACTCAACATCAGCAGAAGTGATGTTTTTCTGTCCTTCTGTCTATCTTGATGAATCAATCAGTACAATAGAAACCTGCCTCATGCTAGTCAGTTGAACAGGCAGGGATCTTGCACTGTAAAGAGAAATGAGCTATTGATTAGTCATTGGATTGACTCACCATTCCACCGAATTAATGATCAATGGATCAGTTGATATGGTGAAAACATCTATATTTCTAATAAGATAAATTAAAGGAAACTTTCATCTTTTCAACATCTTCAAAGTTTTTTCAAATCAAAAAACTTAAATACCATGTGTCAGATGTGTAGAGTAGTCTTGAAAGCTTTGATTCTGTTTTCTTGATATGAAATCCACAGAGGGTCATTCTGACCCCCCTTACTTAAACCAGGGAAGATGTTATGACACTATTTTTGGACACTGAAACAAGATCATTTAAAATTACATTTGGTCAGAGTCACAAGTTTTATGAGAGAATCATGGAATAGTGTTCGTGGAATAGTGGAATAGTGGAATAGGGAAAAATATTAAACCTTTTCAGAAATGGAACAAGGGGTTGGTGAGTCAGTGAGTTAAAGTCGGTTTAATTTTGACTGTTTTGGCACTGACAGAGTTAACCCTGACTCCTTCTCTCTGAAAGGTTTGTCCTGCTTTGCATGTTTGACTTAACTCGATCGTCTGTCTCTTGAGCAGACGACAGACTTTTTCAGTGTGAGGCAGCAGTGGGTTCCTTCTGATGTGAGGTCATGGTTCTCTTGCTAGACTCGCTGGGTCAGTGTGTGTCCGCGCTGTCCAAGAGGTTCGCCGCCGCCGAGTCCGTCAGAGACACCGTCAACTGTCTTCCTCACTCCCACCGGGAGAAACACTCAGAGGTCCGCCACAGAAAGGACTCACACCACCAACAGGAGGACACACAGAAAGCCAAGGTAAAACCTGCAGGCCTGTTCAGCAACATTTCTATGAATATGAGCTGCTTGTTTGACGACATGGTGTGAAAGCCATTCAAGTGTTTCTGGCTGGTCTTTGAAATCTGAGCGTACTTATCCTCAGCTGTACCTGATCCTCTATCCAGGTGACCAACGGTAAAGTCCCCACCTCCATACTAAAGAGGCCCGGCCCCAGCTGTGGGTCAGACGCAGAACCCGCCCACAGACGGAAAGGCGAGCGGAGGGTTCGATTCAGGGAGCCAGAGACCACTGTACATGGTGAGAAAACATAAAAAAAAAACACATTTGGCCCCATAGCCACATGGTCCACATTTGTTAACATCCTGCTCAGCCAGGTCCATGACAGAGTTAAGTTTATTCATATTTGTCTGTGCAACTAGAGAGAAAGTGCTGCCCTCTGGTGCATCGACGTCTCAGCCATCCAGCGACTGCAGCTCCTGTCAGCGCTGCATTTACAAAACACAGCACAGGGCCGACATAAATCATGAGGGAGATGAAGCACAAGCTAACTGCATTCATACGCTAACCATATGAATTGAAGTTAAATAGTTTATGAAATATACCTTTAAATCTCGGTTAACAGCTTGCAGAGGGACCTTCATCCTTTCCCAACAGTGCTGTGCGCCTCGCACTCTGAGGAGAATGAATGAACAAAATGCATTAAAAGATCCAGAGATTGCATCGTAAACTATTGTCCGTTGGGGATTCTCCAGTGCTTAATGTAATGCTGAGAGAAGTCCAAACATGAGCAAGTGATTTACTCTTCATGGTTAATTATGCATGCAAATGAGGCTGCATGGAGTCTGTTCCAGATAGATAATAGTGTTTATGAAGGCGCAGCAGCCAGTTTGTAGCTGCTGTACATCAGAGGGAGTCGGCTCTCGTTGACTGACTGGCCTCTTTTCTGTCGGCTTCACAGACATTCCTTACTATGACTGTTTAGGTGGTAAGTCTGTCTGAAAACGTGTTCATTATCACCAGGTTTCTATGCATGAGCAAGTGTTAACCACACTGCACGGTCTGTCTGCAAAGAATGTATGTCAAGAAGCGTCAGGAAAAAGAAATGTAACCCACAGTAGGTTATTCATGACTTTTGATCACCTTGTTTTAGCCCACCGTGCTGAGTGGATTTTAGCCTCTCGCTCACGCCTGGTTTATAACAATGTTTGAAGCACTGAGTGCACAGTGTGTGTGGGAAAAAAAGTCACTGCTTAAATTAGCAGCACAAAATCCCTCAGCAAAGCATAGCCTGAAGCCATCAATTGTCCTTATTGGATCGCAAGGAAAAGGAGAACGATGCATGTTAAAATTCAAATTGGAAAGATGAGATGCTCATTTACAAATCAAAATTGTTTGCAAGGGAGGGGAAGAAAAAGAAAAAAAAAAGTCTGGTCTTGTTTTCAGCCTACGAGACGACACCGACCCGCCCCCACCTCGCCCTGTTCACCTGCCTCTTCCTGCTGATGTCATTCCTGGGCGTGGCCATGTACTGCACGGACCGCCGGCGCCCGCAGCGGGTGTGTGAGGAGCTGGAGGCCTCGCTGGCCGTCTACCTGCTGCATATGAAGCAGCTTCTGTGGGGCTGCTGGATATGGCTGACGATGCAGTGACTGCGAGCGGCCACAGGCGGCGACACGGAGCGTCATTTAATAATTTCAGCCCCCCCTTTCTTTTCCTGTCCTCGAAGGTGTGCAGGCCCACAAACACCTCAGCCACTCGGCAGCCTCTGTGCACACAGTCTGTGGCGCTGAGACGAACTGCTCTCACACTGAAAAATGTGTAATCCCAGAAATATGTAGCTTCCACGTCTGTATGTATATGTACCAAGGTGGCGGGTATGCCACTCTTGACATAAGTTGTAATGACATTTTGCACATCTGCTTTGTTGATGCTCACATTCTGCCCACTTAATCACAACCGTCATTTGATTTTTCGGTTCAAGCCACAATCTACTGTATGTGAGTGAATGTTTCCATGGAATGCAAATATTTATTTTATTACAATACTACATCATTTGTGTATATCAGATATGACACAGACCTGAATGTGTATATATGGTTCAGTATACTAAGGACTATCACAATGTTCAGCCTTGTACTTGCACATAAATGATTGTAGAGATGTCTAGAAACGGCTTTGAATTGGCACAGCACACATTTCAAGATGAGGCGGATGGAAGCACAAATGTGAAACGTTTTTTTGAAAATGACCCACAAGAAAAGAGACACAGGGCTGCAACACTTCACCACACCAGGTCGATCGACGAAACAGACGGGAAAACCTTTATACTGTATAGTCTCCTGTACATCTGACTGTCTTTAGTCAAATAGATGGTTGATTCCTAGTTGGAGTTGGAGGAGAAAATCTGCAGCACAATATTATGACTTCTCTCTCCTTATCTATCGTCCAAGAGCATATACTCTAACTGAATGAATGCTAATGCTTTTGACAGTATTCCTCTTTGTAACTGCTTGAATGCCACAAAATAACCTTTATCCTAAATATTTATTCTTCTATACTGTATTGCTGCATCTACGCAAATATCCAAATTTTCATTATTTTCAATTTATTTTTACTTTTTTTGTTACCTGTCACATTTCTATTTAAAAAAAAGAATAATCAGGTTTTAATCTTGATGTCAAATACCCATCAAACTTTGGACAAGTTTTTGGAAGGGTGTGGGCTTAAGACATAGACAAGGTACACAAATAAGCTAAGGATGTACCCCAAATGTTCATTAGTATGAGGCCAAACATAAGAGATGTTATGGAACCAGTTATCATATCACTGTGAGTTCCTTTATAGTAACAAAACAGATCAAATTCCGATCACCAAACCACAATAACAAAATGGGTTAGAAATCTAAGGGTACAGCGATGCATATCCCACAGACCTCTCAGTACGAGCAATAACACACATCACATAGTTTCCAGTAAAATTATCCTTTATATAACAGGTTTCAGGGAACACAGGGGGAAGCATTGGATTATGGAGGTTTCAGAGCAAAGAAAGGCTAATAATGCCGATATAGAAGAAAGAAATACTCTTATGTACTGTCAAACTGACTTGTCATTAGCAATAAAACAATACCCAGTGAACCCATGTCCTGTATATGCACATTTTGCTTAGTAACTGCATTTCACGGCTGTCAAAAACGTTTATGGTCACTTTGAAAGAAGTGCCTTTTTGGAGGGTTTTCTTAGTTCCTACCTTTTTTATGATTTGAATTGTTTTGAATAAAACTGTCATTGCATATCAAAGTCGATGGAGCAGAGGACTTGATTTCTTGTCTCGACATTTGACAAGGTAATTGTGTGTGTGAGAGAGAGAGAGAGAGAGAGAGAGGGGGAGAGAGAGAGATGCATGCACGTCTATGTGTGTGTCTAATCACAATATACAGTACATTGGTCTGTAATTTATAGTGTGAAGTTAAGGGGAAAGGGGTAGTCTGAGTTACTATGGAACAAAGACTGGATCTGTTTGTCTCACACAGGCCACTAAGCGTTTCAGTCTGGCTGCCCAATACATAAATGTTATGAACTACAGCTTCTCGTTTTTATAAAATACCTTTTGTAATCGTAGATACAACTGTAAATACACTGCAAAAGCACACATCGCTTGACTCTGCTGCAGCATGCAAAGAGTTCTCACTTCACCAAGACGTAGTGCTCGACCTACCAGGAAAAAAAAAAGCCTATCTCAGAAACACATTTGCTGGTTTATAAAAACACCCCGTAACATCTAAAAACCACCCTATTAATTTGTCATGCATAAGGTCCATGCAAAAGTTACACAAAGACAACATGATCCATTTTAAACGTCCTTTCCGCCAATCTGAGTCATCAGCATTGTGTCGCTCAATAGGGAACCTTTGCTCATGAGCTTGGATGAAGAAAAACGGGTATATATCCTCGTAAAACGGTTGAATATTATCAAAGCTTAATTATAGTTTCTTGAAGAGTGAATGCATGTCAGCTGCTCTAATGCCTTCACAAAACTCTGAATATACACAGCAGATAAATAAAAGTCATTATGCTCAAACATATAGCAGGATTCTTCAGAGATAAACAGCTATTGAGGGTGTTTTCAAAGGGAAATCAATTACCTTTACAGAGCAAAGCTAAAACCTTCGATTTGATTCAGCAGGAATACATAAAAGCCAATTGATTTTGATTGTCTAAATAGGCAAACACTGGTGTTTCTCATGGCACGCAAGATGACTGCATGTGTGTGTGTGTGTGTGTCCTCAGGGCTTCTAGATCAGGCCGGTCTTGAGGTCCCCATCGGAGGAGCGGCGTGAGGAGCGGCCCAGCAGCAGGTCTTTCTCGTGGATCAGGCTGTCCAGGAGGTCCTCTTGTCTGTAGTTGTGGTAGACCTTCAGGAAGGCCATCACTGCTATACCCAGCCAGGTGAGCCAGGCAGCCCACAGGCCAAACTGCAAAGGGAAAGGAGGCACGGCCCGCAAAAATCATTGTTATTTTGACTTAAATTCAAAAGAACTGTCTGGGATGATGACACCAGCAAAAGCAGACCTACCTGAGCTATAGCAAACTGGTCATAGAAAGCAGAATTGTCCAGGCCCAGTTCTAGATCAGTGTCCTGCAGGTCCTCACAGCTGAAACATTTGGGACATAGAAACACATTTAGGAGGAACAAAAAATATAATGAAGGCAGCCTATTAGGAAGGATGAGGACTTCGCACCCCCCTCACCTGCTGGGCATGGTCCCCCCCTCGGTGATGGCGTCACACCACAGGTTGAAGCCCACACTGACGATGGTGCTGGACAGGAAGACTGTGAACACCACCAGCGAGCTGATCACCAGGTTCAGGAAGGCATTGAAGATGGAGCTGCATGCACACAGAGCACATAGATGTTTAACTATATTGTGCAAAAAACAAAACGTATAATCCCTTGAACACTCGTGCAATACTGGATCTTTCTGCTCAACATAACGGTTTTGCATCTGGGACGCATATAGAACTCATTAAATATTCATGACATAACATGATTCAGCTAAGGCTTTCTGAGATTAATAGAGATAAATCTATGAAATGCCCTGGAGCCAAAATAGAAAAATACAGCCTGGATTGACAGAAAAATGACATGCCATGAAAAATAAGATTAAAACCAGCTGCCCCGGTACTCCATGAATCCACTATGGTTTTTCTGTTGCACAATGGTAGCAAATTATATCGCCGGCTCTATTCATTATGGTGGACGACATTGGCTTATCGTTGTATTAGGCCTATCCAATGGAAAATTAGCAGTATTGTGAACAATATACGCAGTGTTTGATTTGATTTAGCGTGTAGCAAAGGGCGTGGGAGATGGACACAGAAATACATCGTAAATCAGCCTGAGTGTGTGCAGCTTTTTCATGGTCACGGCCAAGGCAATTAATTGTGAACGGTCACTCACTCGTCGTGTCCTTTGCATAGAAAGAACAGCAGTCTCCATGCCTGCACTGCAGACAGGATGAGAGATGCTATCCCGACAAAAGTGATGAAGCTGCAGGAGGACTCGGGTCCCCACTCCTCCACGATGAAGCGCTGCTTCGACACAGTGATGTTCTCGTTCTGCCACATCCCCCGCGTGAAGAGCAGGCATTTCCCGCGGAAGTCCTCGGTGTTTTCCGACAGAGGCACCACGGCGATGAAACCAAAGACAAAGGCTAAAAAATAAAGGATGCACTGCGCGAAAATTAAATTATCGAGGGCCATTTTTCTATCTCTCCCTCCTCGGCTCTGTGTCCCGGAGAGTCTGCGGCTGCGCAGTAAAGGCAGCGCGGAGCGGAGGCGCAGCATCCGACGCGCTCTGCTGCGAATTAATAGTCAGGCCCAGGCCTTCAGGGTTATCCATCTTATCTATATCCAGGACGTGGAGATTCCTCCTTTTCATTGGTCCTAAAATCTGTTGCATATACCTATGAAATACGTCTTTCAACAAATAAATAAATAAAATTCATCAATTGAGCTATACAGATGCTCTAAGCACAGCTCATGCATATAATAATAGTAATAATCAAATCAATGTTATTTAAGGTTAGATAGATTAAAGTCTGTTCCTATACATTCGTTGGGTTTGTTGTAAAAATCTATGAAGATATTGGAATATTTTATTGTAAGCTGCACATCGCTCCACAATATTCAGAAACACACGTGGACATACTCAGAAACACACATCCATAGACCTACCACACACACACACACACACACATACACACACACACAAGGCACTTGCACCCACACATGAGAGTAATGGTGTGTTTATACGTGGTGACAGCCCTTAAGGAAGGGCAGGTAGCTGTCAGAGCCATCTGACATGCTTCACTGAGCCCATCTGGTGAACACTAGGACAAGGTATCTCTCCCCTTCCTTGGCCACCCAACCTTTATGCCACTTACAGTGCCCTCCAGTGGGCATGACACCTGCTGCTGTCCTCCTCTGTTTTATGTTCTATCACAATCACGGCCTTGATGCACACAGATGCAGGCTGCCACAGAGAGTGGGGACATCGTCGTGTCCTCTGTTGGTGTTTCACAAACAATCGCTTTGATTAGAAAGGTGAAGGGGAGAGAGAGGTGAAACAGCAATATGGATATGGGACAAAATATAGGTCACAGTTTGAGACATGTTGCATTAGCAAGTATTTAAATGCCCTGCAGATTCATGGGAAATTCCTCATGCAACTCAAAGACAAGTATTTATGTGGCTAGTTTCCAAGCATCAAAGGGCTATTTGTATCCATCATAATGCTGCAGTATTTTAGCCTCCTCAGTCCGCTGCACATGATTTATGTGTCATTTTGCTGCACCACACCACTCTGATTTCCGAGATAATATCAGTTCTTAGATTAGCTCGACTTATTGGATGTGTGCAGTCACAAAATTGATTTCATTCCATGGCAGCGAGCTCGTTTGCTTTTTAGCATCACTGGGTATTGTTTGCTGTGTTTTATGTTCCTCGGGTATTTTTGCTGTGGAGGGTCTTTCTTCTTGCATCTATGATTAATTGTCTAGATTACAGTTTCCTGTAATAAATCACTCTGCAGATCCTTCTAATACGATACACTGTATAGCAAGATAAAGGTGAAAATATTGTATGTGCAGCAGCATTCTCCTTTCATTCATTTTTTAAGAGAAAAATCAGTGGCACGCGCCTGGAAAACAGTCTAAATAATGAGGAATGAACTCTCACTGTGCCGGCCTGCATTCACTGAAACTGGCTGGGCTACCTGAAGCATCATATTGTACCCCAGGCCTAACAACTCCATAAAGGTATTCCCCATACACACATAGGAGAGTACATTTTACACACGTGTGCACACAGGCACGCGCACACACACACACACACCCCACTCCAAACCTCACTTTTAAATAATACAGCATGTGTGGGCTTGTGGACAGGGGACCCGGGGGAGATCCAGAGCAGAAGTGTGTCAGGCTGAAATATGTGTTAAGTTATTCACCCCCAAAACGAGTCAGGAAGGGAGGGAGGGAGGGAGGATGCTAACCCAAATGCAATCCCTGGGCTCTGTGCAAATATGGAGAGCAGTGGGCAGCAGAAAGCATCAGGAGGTCATCCATTTTTCATGAGGCTGAATGGCAGCAAGGCAAACACCCCCTTTCAAAAGGAGAAAACCGGCAAAGAATCTGAGCTGCAAGCTGATTTTTCAAGGACACCCCCACTGTATTTAGAGAGCAGTGCACAGGTAATAATATTTATGCTTTAAATAAAACGAGCATGCATCCCCACCAAGTTGACCAGAACATTAAGAAAATACATAATGCAACCCTGAATTATCTATTCTTACTCTGGTCTTAATTTGCAAAATATTGAATAATTCAAATCACATCAATAATTGCTGAGAGATTCATAATTGAGCGACTGTTTCTGAGACGTATGGTGTTGCAGTAAAAGAGAAAGGGCGTGGTGAAACAGCAGCACCGGGTGGGATATGTTGTATTTAGAGTCAACAGCAGCGGCAGCAGCTGTCAGAACAATCTGACCAGTCTGTTGGAGAAGAAGAAGAAGAAGAAGAAGAAGAAGAAGAGATGGACCTTGCCACCGCCATCATGGCTGTGCTGTGATCAGCTCATTTTCAGACACGATAATCATTACAGTGCCTCTTTAGCTTAAAATGAGCGACCCAATCGTTTAGAAAACCCCTACGCTGCAAAATGTATCTCTGAATCGCAGGGAAATTGTATTGCCGGTTATCTGTGATTATCTGTGATGGAAAAATGAGTTCATTAAGCAAATTGCTGTCCTATGCTATCCGCTGCAGTCCTTTGTGGCCTGTCCTCTGCGCCACAGATGAATCTTCATGCTGACTTCACTCGTTTGCCCTTCCTGGGTCGCGCTCTCCGGTGGCCTATGACACCCTGCTCTGCCCGTTGGTGTGAGGCTCTCCCAGGACTGCAACCTGCCGGCTCCTCTTTGTCTGCCTGGAAGATGAAACAACAGCAAACAGGCACAATTAGGGCCTCATATCCTGAGCAGTGATGTGGACGAGCTGATGAAATATCCTGTACTCATTAATCTTTCCCCAGGGGGTGCAGGAGACTGGGAGCACAGGGCCAGGCACTGATTAAATGCTCCTAATAGAGGCCATTCATCTCTCCTTGAATCTTGAACGTCTCAACATGCAACATCACCCAGGACTGTGCCCTGCCAGCCTCTCTCCATACACACATTGGGATTTTCATCAAGTCTCCAAAGTCGATCATATTTCATTCGGTGATATCGTTTTCAGCAGACGGGATCTCTTAGTTACCTTCTGCGATTTGACCGATAACTTTGTTTTCACCCCAGTCTGAATATCACATTCATGACCATGTCACACCTATTATCATAAACGGTCACACATGAGGTCATATGGGACAAGATCGAAATTTATAGTTTACATTAACGACTGTATTCAGTTTAATATCCTGATTTTTTATTATCTTTATGTTCAGCAGGTCTGGCATTAAATGGATGGCGATCTAATCAGTTATTAGTAGTTTGTCTTGAACTAATATTCACACATTAGTCATTAATATCTTTAAATCTGCCAGTTAAGCAAATCCCACACAGCACTATCTCTCTCCCTCCCCCTCTCTCTCTACAAGGTAATGAATGTAATGCCATCACAAAAAACATGCACTGTACATCTAAAAACATTAGCCACACTGTTCGTACAGTATAGGCTGCTCCTGTTCAGCCCGATGGTATAATGATCATAAATTAACACGGCCTAATTGCATTTCACCTGCCAAGCTCCATATGGTCCCCAGTTTTGAACAAAATAATTAGGTGATTGCATCCCAATTAAACAATTATCCAATGAAACCTCAGTAAAACAATTACCTGGTCATAGCCAGGCATTGATATTTTAGTGCTTAGAAGCATGACATTCTCCTCAGGTCAGTGCACAAGCAGTGATTTACAAGTGAGGTGTAAAATTATTCATCATAAAAAATTGGACTACACCAGTGGTAGATATTGTATTTTTGACCAATAAAAACAACTTTATACTCTTGATCTTGAGATTCTAATAATCAGTAATGTCAATACTTCAAATAATCACTACCAGTATTGATTCATAACCACTGAAATGCTGTTTCTATATTCAGTAAATGACATCACTGTGGCGGAGATTTTGAGCGAAATGATGTTTCTGTTGTAGGGCAGGAAGGAAGAGGGATGAAGGGTAGAGAAGGGGGCACCTGCAGGGTTGTGATGAACCAAAATCCCCAGGGACCAAGCATGAGATCATCCACATCCGAGATGCTGTCAGGCTTCTTAACTGGAACAATAGTGACCCCCATTGGCCAGACTGGCTTTTATCCCCACATCCTGAACACCAAATGAGTGTGTGAATGATAGGGGAAGTATCATGTACCTGTTTGCCTTCTCTGTTGTCTCCTTTTTGTCTCGCCGTTAAGTCCATGAAGTTCACCAGACTGCGGGAACATGCCCGACTCAGAACAAGAGAAGTCCTCTTTTCTATGGATGAAACAGAAACAAAGCCATGAATAAGAAACACATGGTCAGAGCAGCTCCTTAGATACAATTCCTTAGATACGAGATGGGTGTCTGGGTAGCTGCTTGTCGGAGGCTAATGCTTTAATTTCATGCAAAATTGCCCTTCTGTTATGTGTTCCTGTCTTTAACCCTGGCCCAAGTGACAAGGTTGGGGCATCAGCGTGGGGCAGTAGGCTGTGGCTCCCTCAGGCCCAGCGGTGATCAGCACGGCCCAGCAGATGGAGGGAGGTCTGCTTGGCAACACCAGTGGTGGTAGACCCCCACCCCCAGCACAGAAAAACAAGGCGGGGGTGGAGGGGGGTTATGGATGAGTGACTGCAGCAAGGTTAAGAGAGCGATATTCTGACACTTCACTTCCTTCCCCCTCTTCATACCCCCACTCCTACCAGCCAGGACCCCCTGTGTTTGGCACATGCACCTGAGTCCAGTACCCCGCAGTGGACAGCAGCACCTCAATCATACAATTATGTCTGGCCAGGATGCAACTATCCATATTGGTGGCTATGGCACATATGGCTTTTTAAATTGAGCTCTACAGCAGCATATTGTTAATGCCCATTTCATTATCATCAGTATGTACAATTATTTGAATGTCAATATGGCAGCTATCAGCATGTTTAATTAATTGTGATAACCAGCCATCAATATGGTAGTATGAGGCTGTGTAGTACTAACTGGTATATGTGCAAATGAGCATAAACATGTACAGTTGTTCACCTGTTGTGATAGCTGGCACCTGGTCTCTGACAGGCAGAAGGCCAGTGGAAGCTCTACGAGGTTCCACACCCTGTTCCCACCAACTGCCCAGTGCTCCAGTGCTCCAGAAGCTGGCTGCCTCCGTCTTGGAAGAGGCTTTGGGCGATGTTTCATATTCGCGGGGAACAGAGCTGATCTGAGGGTTGAGGGTTAGGCTGGTTGTGGGGGACAGAGAGATGCCAGGAATCTGAAGCTGTGTGGGTTGGAGGGATGTTGGGAAGAGGAAGGAGGAGTCCTTGAGAGAGAAAGATCCACCACGGCTCTCTGGCCTGCTACTATCCTGTTCACCCACTGCTGCTGAGACCTCTGAGCCACTGGCTGCAGGCTCCCCTAACAGAAGGCTGTGGTGAAGCTCAGGCAATAGGTTCTGCTTGCTCTCAGACAGGACACCAGAGGTCAGCATCTCTGGTTGGTCCTCCACATCCTGGGAGTCTTGACAGAACAAGTCCACTGCCTCCTCGAGCTGGAGAAACTCACATGCATTCTGGGTACATACAGTAAAAACATTAGACATGTAGAGCCCAGAATGGAAAAAAGTACTATCATAGTGACCTACACGATATGCTCCTTAGCTAAATGTTGCGCACCTGAAGAGGGTCCAGTTCCAGGAACCCGTGAGATGCAGCTGCCTCACCAAAACTGAAAATCTGAGGCAGGACATAGTCTGATTGGTCCTCTTGGTGTCCCGACAGCTCAGTGCTCCACAGATCAGTGACATTTGGAGGTCCATGAATGATGTCCTCAGACACTCCTTTGCAGTAGTCCATTGTCTCTGCAGAGAAAAGTTTGCACTGTGACTTGAAGGGGAATAAGTCATTCAGTGGACCACATTTTATTTTGTTTTATTTTAGCCACACAGCCAGATGTAGCTACACACCAGAGTCAGGTGAGAGGAAGTTGAGACTCTCCACTTGGGGCTCAAAGAGGGACGGCACTGACTGGTTATCTTCATTACTGTAGAAATGATGGGGAAGATTCAACATGCCGCTGGACCTTAGGAAACAAATATTGCTCAGTGTTCATAACTTAAGCATTGTACTTGGAGAAATGTCTCATTGGTATCATTACTAATGTGTGAGATGAGACGAACACCGACCTCTTGTCTAAAGGAATGTTTTCATCCATGGATTGGATTTCATCAAAATCTTTTTCTGGTGATGCACATGTCACAACCTCTTCTTCTTCCCCTAATAAAGAGTGAGAAGTTTATTGCTGACTGTCAAAGTGAAAAATGTGCAAGTTTTGACTGAAGTAACTAAGCACCACAAAGCTTACACTCTGCAGAGAGCACCAACTCTTCCATGCTGTCTCTGCTGGAGCTGTTGAAGGAAACGGGGTCTGTGGCACCATCTAGTGTCACTGTCAGGTCGGGACACTCTGGTGAGGCTGTCGAGGCAGCTCTGCTCTCTTCGTCCTCCCTGCTCTGGTTTTCTCCATCAGTGAGGAGAGCTGAGATCCTCTGCAGGGTCAGGGTGCTCTCATACACATAAGGATGGCCCTGTCTCAGTAGAGGCACGGAGGAGGCCGAGGTGAAGGAGGACAGAGACTCGGAGCTCCCATCATCCATGGATGAAGAAGAAATGTGCTCTGATGTTGCATATTGATGCTGGGATAAGGGGAGACATGGAGGACGGGGATCAATACTACTAAAGCTGAAACATTTTCAAATTATGTCTAATGTTAGAAGACCACTAAAAATGCATACATTATAAATAACTGGCTGTTCCTCTGCTTCATCTTCATGTGTTATTTGCTCTGTTCTGTCAGCCATGTCCACAGGGGAGGGGCTGGGCACAAGATGACGCAGAGCCTGGGTTGACAGATGCAGCGCCCTGCTGCTGCACTTTTGCTCTCGGTGCTCTGGCCACACCACCTCACTGGGATAACAGCATATATCAAGGATATTACTTTACTTTTCTAGGTGTTACTGCACATATTTCAACATGATTTATCCAGGCTAGTCCCACTGACATTTACGACCGATTTCAAAGGGAGTACTGACTGAAATTGCAGCATGACATCACAGCAACTTTCAGATGCAAGAGCAATACCTGATCCTTGGATGTGGTTTCCTCAGTTCCATCACAGCCTTCTTGAGCAGTTTAACCAGTTCTTCTGCGGACACTGAATTCGTTCTCTGAGCCTGATACAGCCGGGCAGACAACGGACAAGGTGGCCTTCCTGCTTAACAATCCATGAGTTGAAATTTTATGGTTAACCATAATACAGTCTAATCAAATCTCTTCTTTCCTGGCACTACTGTCTGTCCAATCATTTATACCTCTCTTTTTCGATGGCAGCCATGGAACCGTAGATTGTAGAACACTTTCAGCCCCTCTGTAAGCCTCATTACCATTTTCGGCTTCATCCTGATAAAGATTTTTGAATATTGATGTAATTTCTTGTCTGTATATCTTCATTGTATGTGGTATACTGCATATGTGTTTTTAATTTTTTTTATTTTTTAAGAAGATCACCTACCCTGTATTCCTCTGGGATGCACTGTAAAGCTTCTGCATGCAGATCAAGTTCCTTACAAGTCTGAAGGAAGAACTTGACCATGTCATCCCTTTCTGTGTGGCCCTTCCTCAGCAGGGCCCAGGCTTCAGAGACACAACTAGAGGCCAGAGACATTGTCAGCAACACACAGGCAGTGACACCATGGCTGATGTAACAATCTTAAATGATCTATGACTAGCATGCCATCAGTGTGTCAGAATTTACCCGTTTTGAAGCAGTACATTTGCACAAAGCTTGATATCCTGAAGGCTCTCCATGGCAGGTCTGGTCCAGTGGAGGTACCTTAACGCCATGCGAGGCTGCTTCCTGCTCAGCAGGCAGTGGAGGATGCAGCGGTGCTGCCAGGAGAGCCAGGGTGCAGCAGCCCTGGGGCTCAGCAGCAGCTCCATGGAGGCCTGGAGAGAGAGGAGACATAACACATCCTGGCATGTTTTCATTGATTGCTAGTTCAGCCGTTGTCCCCTTACAAACGTTCATATACCAGTGAAATAAGTGACAACCAGCTCTGTCAGCTGTAAGTTTAATGTAATAATTGTAGTAAATATTTTTTCATGTCTTTCATGATACATTTCATTTTTTCTGATCTTTTAGCAACACCTTTTATTGAGATGCCAAAGGGTTTAGAAAAAAAATATATCATTAGTGTACAGTCCTGCAAATATGTATGAATAGGAACATGCACTGCTTATCCCAAGGGGTTTCTCTGTGTGACACTACCCATGATTCCTTGCAAAACCTAATTTACATGACATTAAAATAACACCTCTCCTCCTTATTTTTATAATGAAATCATGCAATAAAATAAATGAATGAATAAATAAATAAGCAAATAAATAAATAAAGACTTGTCATAAAAAAAACATTTTATATTACTGTTTATAGTCATGCATTACCATGCTGAGACACCATGGAAGCATTTCCTCTACAGAAAAAGGACTATCTAACACTTGCATAAATTGTACTTTAGAGGACTATGGGGTGCTATCTCATTAATGGTTTATAATCCTCAAGTGCTCCATCGGTACCATCTGCAGACCGTTACGGATGCTGAGACAAGCATGGTAAAGTAATCAACAGGACTGTTAACTGGACCTTGAAGCTTACCGTCACAGTCAGCTTGGACATGTTCAGTGTAACAATGGCTTAATCAAAATTCAACAGCCACTTACCCGACATTCATGCAAGTAGCTGCATAATAGGAATTACGGCTATACCTTGACATGGCCGTGGTCAAGCATCCAGAATGCTCTTATTTGTTGGGAGAAGCTGGAAGGAATTGTAAAAGCGTGGCAGAAGGACTGCAGGAGGTCGTCTTTGCACTGCAGGAAATTAGCCATGTCCAGGACAAAATACATGAGCTGTGACACGAAGAGGTTAAGAACTATATAACCTGAATAGAATAGAATAAAATAGAATAGAATAGACAGCTATATATATGCTTTGTTGATGTTGTATGTGGTTGGATACAATGGCCTGGACAGACATGTTGTCAATACGAGGCACTAGCACCAGCTTTAGCAGGGCTTGTAGATTAGGAGGAGGGTAGAGCTGGTCTGTGTAGTCTTCAGGAGTCCAAATACAGCCATGCTGTTTGTCCAGCTGAGCCACCATACCCTGTATGAAAGAACTCCAGCTTTCCAATCCTCCTTCCTCCCGTCTTATCAGATGAAAAATAAAATGGGAGACATAAATAGAGAATGTTCAAAATGAGAGCAGATGGGGCGAGCCTAAAATTATCAATATCAAAAGACAGAATCTAAGAGTTACCCGAGTGTTTGAAGACAAGCCTTGCGGTGGCTGTGATCCATTTCCCTCCACATCTGAGTGATACGCTTTAACTCATGGGCCTCTGAGAGAAGGAGTAGAAAAGAGAAGGTCATATCCGTAGGTTAGCGGTGTTTATACCACTAGACGGTGCCAAAATAACGGCGTGTGGTGACATCTGTACCTGGGTACTTGGGCAGAAGCCCAGTGATGCCCAGCCACTGCACCAGCCGGCCCAGCCAGATGTGCTGCTTCAGAGCTCTGTGCTCTCGGTTCCAGCACCCACGTCTGACTTCTGAGCACCCACACGTGTCCCTGCACACCACACATGGGACCCCCATACCTACAAGACAAAGATTTCAGTTCTAGAAAGGGGCTGCACATCTCAAAATTATTGTGGATATGTCTACAATTACAATCACAGTTTACAACTAGAGCAGCAAGTCTCATTAAGCATACATTTTGCATTAGAAACAACCATCATGATGCTCCAGTTGTGTGATATGTGTGTCTTGCAGTGTGTACCGTGCCAGAGGTGGGCTGAGCTGAGCTGCCTCCGGCCCCACTGGGCCAAAGTGAGCAGGTTCCTCAGCCTCTGCAGCAGCAGGTGAACCCTGGTGAAAGAGCTCTGGTCCAGACACATCCACAGGCCCTGACAGCGGCTGAAGCCTGGAGGAACAAGCAAGAAGAGAAAAGAGAAATGGAAAAAGGGAGCTACTGGTGTGTGCTTTGGAATGGAATTGGGGACATGCACTTACAAAGGGTTAGTAACTCCTTTTTAGCAAACTCAGACATTCTCTGCACCCAGCTGCTGAACGTGGCCAGGCTTTCATCCACATCGCTGTCACCTACAGCAAGGCAATGTTAGAACGGAGATGTTACAAAACCAAACAGGAAAGAGTGTTTTTTTAACCATGAGTTCACATATCCATACAGTCAAATATGTACTGCACCTCCGGCTGTGAGGTTTCGCAGCCAGCAGATGATGGCCCTGATGTTGTTGTTGGCCAACGCCTTGGACCACTGGCCCTCTGTATCCAGCATGACCCCTGACCCTCTAACCTGTTTAAGACCAGGGGGGCAACACCAAGACACAGAAGCATAAAATTACTGCACATAAATACTTATACCTAGAGTTAGATTTTATATGTATAACACACGGTACACTATCATTGTTTATGTTAAAGGATATTTTAACTATAACCACCACAGTGTAGAATGTATCTCAATAAGCAGTTAAGTAGCTTCTTATGCTCTTAAGCCAAGAAAATGTCTCCTACATGACATCCATAATTAGATCAATGGATTCTGCAAGAACAGATTAAAGCCTCATGGTGATGGTCATTATGGTGAGCGGCTTCCTTAGAAAAATCAAAAAGACCATGTTGGATCTCCAGTACTTACTTGGTGCAGGGATTCGGTGGTGAGTTATCCCGTAGTGCCGTTAAATTTCACTTTCCATCTGCCCAGAGATGAGTGCTACGCGCTCCTGTCAGCCTTGAGGATTTGCTCACCGGCCTTGTGGCTACAGTAGAGTTCTCTTCTTACACAAGCTACTTTAGCACATGGTAATCCACTAATCTCACTCTCAGTTAACATTTCATTGGCTGATTTGCTGTGAGGTGGTGAGTATGTGTGCATACATACATAGACTCTGTGTGTGTGTGTGCGTGTGTGTGTACACGCCTAAGAATGAAAGCACGGTGAAAGTGTAGACACTGATTGGTGTGTCCAGCAGGGGATCAGTGGCAGCACAGTGGGTGAAAATGCAATTGGGCTTTTTAAAACTTCCTTTGCCCTTCATGATGCATTTAATTGTACAGATTACTTAGGTGTGGGCTTTTATAAAAGCACTAGAGGGCAGTACATGTTTGTGTCTTCTCATTTTATGATTCATTCACTCTTGGTTATCTCTCTGTATATAAAAATAGATTATTATTTGATATCCCAAACAGATTTAATTCTAATGTGTATTAGTGTATTAGTATATGTGGTATAAATAGGCTAAATGATATCACTTTTCATAACGTGCAATCGGAGATACATTTTTTTGCTTGTTTTTTAATTGCTTTTATTTTTCAAATAGGATTACATTTTAGACACACGTACACACTCACACATGGAAACACACACACATACACACACACACACACACACACACATACACAAGCACACTGAATGGCTGTCAGCCATTACTTTCTCAGTGCTGGTACAGTCAGATTTGCGTAGGTGGCAGAAGGTGTGTCCAAATCCCCGATGGGGCCCAGGGCTGATTAATGATTAAAGGAGATTAGAAGGAGGGTCAGTACTTGGCTACTAGTCTCACTCTATGCTGCTTTGGATGTACATATACTATCTGTATCACTGCTACTATTAGCCTTCATCAAGACTAAACAGGATGTCAGAAAACTCCTAAAAAGAGAGGAGGATGACCTCTTCATGTTCTTGTGAATGCTAAGGTAGGTACAGTAGACTAATCATATTTTAGATATAGATATATTATTGTTGTGTCAGCTAATCCTAAATTTCATCTCTATTCAGACAGACATGCAAAAGGCAATGCATTTAAAAGGGAATAATTAGGTATTTTGTAAACCAAATGGCATAGTCATCTTCTATTAATACAGATACATATAAATACAATAAAGATATTTGTCTCAGTAGTTAATTGTTTTCTGTTCTTATAGCAAATGGACTCATAATGTGTCGATGCATTTTGTGTTGACTGTGCTTTCCATTTAAGAAATTGTGCTGCTTCAAGTTATGTGGGAATATTGTCTCACAGAACTGCCAACACCTATAACCATAATGCCACGTCCACAAGATATTGATCACGACTGCAACAATAAGCTGCTTATGAGAAGACCTTCAGAGACCTGCACAAGCCATCCCCCTCCCCTTAGCCCCCCATTCCCCCGACAGGATAACCTGTTCCTCTCCCCTGCTTTACCTGTGTCCCACCCCTGATCCAACAGCCAACCTGGACACTGAACAAAACTAAGAGAAGGGACCTAAGATGGCGGTCCTGAGAGTCAAGTTCACCAAGAACAAGCGGGACAAGCTGGCCCAGGTGCTGTGGATCTTGAACTGGATCTCAGTGGTGACAGGGGCCATCCTGTTCAGCCTGGGAATCTTCCTGAAAGTGGAGATTAACAAACGCTGGGAGCTGATGGCTGAGAAGGACATCCAGTATGTCCCCAACATGTTGATTGCCGTGGGCCTCCTCGCCTGTGGCATCAACTTCCTGGGAGGGAAGATCTGCTACGACTGTGTGGACACCACCAAGTTCTTGCGCTGGAAGCTCATCATGCTGCCCTACATCATATGCACCTTCTTCTTCACCTTCTGCGTGTTGGTGGGGGCGCTGATGTGCTACGGCATGCGCAGTGAGCTGGACGAGGCGCTGACCATGGGGCTGACGGAGGCCATAAGGTTCTATAAGGACACGGACATGCCAGGACGCTGCTTCCTGAAGCGCACGGTGGATGTGCTGCAGATAGAGTTTCAATGCTGTGGGAACACTGGCTATAGAGACTGGTTTCAGATCCAGTGGATCAGCAGCCGCTACCTAGACACATCCCAAAAAGAGGTGGTGGAGTAAGTATACACAATCTGGTTGACACCCAAACTGATCAAAAGCCTAAGTACACTCTAGATCATCATCACAACTGATGTCTAAGGCTGCCTTGTTGTCTATCATTTTACACAAAAGTCATCAATACAAACTCTATGAACCTCTCCTGAACGCGTCTTTTTGTCCTCTTCTTTTCCCCGTCCTTAGCCGATTACGGAGTAATGTGGAGGGGAAATACCTGATGGACGGGGTCCCTTTCAGCTGCTGTAACATCAACTCGCCCCGGCCCTGCATTCAGCAGCAGATCACCAACAACTCTGCCCACTTCAACTATGAGCACCAGACAGAGGAGCTAAACCTGTGGATGAAAGGCTGTCGCCAGGCCCTGCTGGACTACTACACCCACATCATGCAGTCCATCGGCCTCACGGTCCTCATCACCTGGCTCTTTGAGGTCAGCACAGGCAAAAGTCTTCAATGGTGAAGTTGAGGAGACCGCCTACGAAGAGAACAGTTTGTGTTTGAGTCAGTGGTAGCTGCGAGGATGAGGCTTTCTAACAGAAAGAAGAGGTTAAGGTTAGAGTTAGGATTAGGGATGGACTTTCTGTTAGAAAGCCCTCAAGACAAACTTCTCCTATGCATGAAATAAGTTGATTTGCATTGGAAACAAGTGAAATTATCTCAGTCTATTTTTTCCCCTTTATCTTAACATAAAAGAGTTTGAAATACTCAACACTAGAGTAAATCACTTATGGAGGAAGTCATCGTCGCCCTCACCCATTGCATGATCAGTGGTATTGCTCATTCACTTTGCACACTAACTAATCCTTGGCTAAATCTCTACTGTCATATTATCTCTGGGTTATCCATGCAGCACTTGTAGTAACTCTCCTGCTGTCCTCTACTCGGTTGCACGCCACTGTCTCAAAGACATTTATCACAGAGCTCTGGCTTCTGTTCTTCGGAAAAATTCACAGACCACAGATTGCAATTCCATATGGATGGGAAAACATAATCAAAGAAAAACAAATTTCAGGTTACTTGACTTCTTGTATAATTATTTGTGTTAATGTGTTTGTGTGATCGGTGTGTCTGCTTGCAGCTGTCAGTGCTGACGGGCGTGCGCTACCTCCAGACCTCCCTGGAAAACGTGCTGAGGCAGGGAGACCCCAACTCCGAATCGGACGGCTGGCTCCTGGAGAACAGCTTTGTGGAAACAGCCCGCTCCAACATGAACGTCATCAAGAACCTGGGCAAGTGCAACCAGATAGACACAGGCAACAACGGAGACCCCAACATTAACATCCCTTGCACTTCGACAGCCCACTATGGACCAGACAATGTGCCACCCAAGCAAAAACCTGAAGCCAGTTGACCAGTTTTCAGACAACAAAGGCCCTTGAGGACCTAGTAAAACCTTGTGGTTTTCACTGTTTCTCCAAGGCATTTTATAAGAGCTGTTTGTTGTGTGTGCATTCATGGAGTTCTGTCTGCATACTGTGGGTCCGGTCAACAACTTAAACTGCACAACATCCATGCAGAGATAGAATTCCAGCAATTTCTATCAATGATAAGACAGTGATAAGCAAGCACATACAACCACTGTATCATTATGACTCTATCACACGGTACATCTCTTCTAAAATGCATATGATGCCTTGTTGACTTTAACGAAAGGCTATTTTTAACACAAATAGACTTTCAAATAGAATTTCTCACTAATTCAAGCTAACAACATGATAGTACTTTTCTGTACATCTGTACTGTAATCTTTTGTTTACAAATGACATCTTATTGCCTATAATAGTGTCATGCAATGTTGCAGCAGGTTTCTTTGAGTGTTAAGGACATCAGTTGCAATACTGAATCAAAACGCACCTGAAGACAGAACAGATCTTAATTATTCAGGGGCACTGAGGTTTTTACCGGCATGATAAAGAGAAGTGGGTGATGAGGGGGTCTGAAGTTGGGCACGCACAATTTCTTGCCTGTTTTCACATTAAATAGAATATGAAGAGTGAAAGAGCCTAGGTTAGTCACAGCCACAGCAGATGTCAAGGTTTTATAGATTACATTCCACACAATCAGATACCGGCTGATTTGGCCATGTGAGCGAAATGAAATCGGCCTTATGGGTCCTGGAAAAAATATTCCAAGAGTGATTGGTGTTTAGGTCAAGGTTAAGTTATTAGGAGCCTTTCTGCTCGTTCCTTTTAGACAGTGAGTTGAGCCTGCTTTGCAAGAAAAACAACTTCAAATGAGTGAGTATGCACAAGCTTTCCCAAGGCTGGTGCACAATGGAATAAATGTTTTCATGCATTATATATTCAATACTTGAATTGGTGAAGGCATTGGGCCCTTAAATGCCTGAATCTATAATAGCAGCAATGCTGATCAATGGAAACTGACAGTACCAAGTTGTTCCATGTAGTTGTTTGGGAGTTGATATGGTGTGAACAGTCAAAAGCCATGAGTGGTTAATAACACAAATACATTTTCTACAAAGTCCCGTATTACATACCAAGTTATCACCTGCACATTTCATCTCATGTGCCTCCGCAATGCTACCATGGTGTGATGGTTGAATGAAAATAGCTTAGTCATCTTTGCTGGGATGAATTACCAATAGTTTTGACAATAAACCTTCTGAGCTGGTTATTTTTGTCAGTGCTGTTTTTGTTTTGTGACAATTATAGACCTTAGAGTCTTAATTCATGTGATTGGTAACACCTGCGTATACCTGCTATTTCATATCAAAATGTTTGCTGTGAAAAAGGTCTGTTCTTCAAAACTACGAGTACACAGCTAATGAGATTGCAAATTATGGTTTCAGCTTTTTACAAAAAAAAGGAATTTGCTATGCTATGAGACATCAATGTGTTTTAATAAAATGTTGTTCAGTTCAAAGTGCAAATGTTGAAAGAGAGAATGGTAGAAAGGTCTTTTCTGGGAGCCCTGACCGCCTCCTTCTGTCTAACATTCCTCCTCCACATTCGCCTCCGGTCAGAAAATACAAAGTCTCTTTAAAGAGAAACTTGCCACTGAGCTGTATGAAGGTCTAAATAATGTCCTGCACCACTGCACCCTGTTCCTGGTCAAAACAATACTGAGCAAGTCAGACCATTTTAAGTCAGAAATAATATTCAACGTACTGTAATAGAATGGAGAAACCTGGCTGTCCATGTCAGCAATATGATTAATTTTATTAGGTGTTTAGTAGAAGGCTGTGATTAATATCAGTGTAAGAAGCTAATAGAAATGAAGACAGATGTCAGGGATTTAAATCTTAATTTGTGCTGCAGCTTCTCTCATTCATTGATCTACATGACCTCGAACATTTCATGTCTCTTTTTTGTTAATTTGTGGAAACCACATCTTTAATGGAAATGAAGCGAAGACAAACAGGCGCTCACATTTAAACACTCAGACTGACTCAAGGCACAGGAACAGATGAACTGCAGATAGGCTAGTGTCTTTATTTCAACAGCCTGGAAGTCATGTGGCACAATCAAGTAACACAAAAGGAAGAAATAAAATATGCACATTATTTTATTTTTCCTGAAAAAGTTGTACAATTGTGAACGGAGCAACTGAGAAGATATCAGAGTACCTTATAGATTCTTCAATAAAATGTACATATTTCTCTTAAATAGAATATTGAGATAATGGTTTACTTGTTAAATTCAATTCATGTAGAGTATATTAATTATAGTTGCGCAGCTTGTAGGCCATTTCTGGTAGTGTGTATCCCAGCATAAGTAAAAGACTATATGCGTGGTAAAATATGCCTCTCATGATCCATGTCTGACAATGGTCCCTTGAACAATTTTTAAAGATATTACGCAACCATCGTAAACATCCAGTGACTTCATCTAGCTGGAGTATCACACAATGTCATACAAGATGTTCTCATGCCATTTGTGTGTTCGATCTAAAACTCGGAGTATTTGCAACCATAATTGTAAAACGCCATCACACAGCTGAACTCTTGTCAAAATGCCGCCTATCATTAACTGCATACAAGATCTCGAAACAATAATTCACCAAACAAGCTGTACCATTGTTGCAGTAAAGTACTTGGTTATTTCTGGATATAGCTTTGAAAATTAAGTACTTTTCTATAAATGTTTTATCTAATATATATAAATATATATAACTGATAAGGGTGATGGTCAGTAACATGTGGCTCTGCCTTTCGGACCATCTAATGAATTAATGAGCAAAAATAAAAACACATATAATCCCCTGACTATCCCCATTACCCCCCAAATAATCCCCCCAAAAA